>PNEQ01030686.1:38661-53451 GCA_003012365.1 Medauroidea extradentata
TGACTTACCAAGTAATAACTGCAACTCTACAATTCATATTTTAATGCCGTGAATTAGATACAGTATGTTTTATTCATTGTCAACGTAATTCCTTACAATTTTTTTTGTCATATAATTTTGTTATTTTTTGAGGGTTCCTGAGATTGTATTCGTAGAATCGCTACCTTCGTTAAATCCAGGGTTCGTAAAATCGGGGGTCGAGTGTATAAGTAAACACATTAAATACAAGTGTACATGAGAATTTCAGTTTATCTGCGTACAGTGCACAGTGAGATACTGCAACAGTGGAATTGCAATTGCATCTGGCAACACTGTCATCACTTGCTTGCCCTCAATTGTTATGGACGCTATTTTGGTATTGCACGAAAACAAATGCAGTTCATTGAGTGCATGCCGTAGCTTCATTTGCGTGTATCTTGTTTTTATTGTGAATGTTATATTGCAAGAAATTACGTTTACGAAACTTAATCTGCTAGAGTTGTTTCTTGAACATGTTAGGTTTGTCCGATCACGGTAACACATGCAAGCAAACTTCATTTAGATCACTTTTTGAACACCTCTAGTTGAAATTTCAACTATCCAGCATAACCCGAGTACCATATATACCCAGGTACCACTCACCCCGTGTAAGACCCGCACCCTTGTTTTTAGGATGACATTTTTGGAAAATATTTTCACAGCAGATCTGCATGTAAAAAAATCTTTTTGTATCAGGAGTTAGTTTGCTTTTAAACAGTCACAAATCTTAAAGAATTACAAAGTGAAGCGTATATTTTGGCCCTGATATTTAACAACAATGACAAATAGAAGGCAGGTGAGAGTGCTGTGTGGCAACGTAGTGGGCAACAGATAAGATATCTGACTAGGTGTGAGCATGCATTACCTTGCCAGCTGTTTACCATTTGCTCTCTCCCGCTTCCATGTTGCGCGCTGGGCAATGAACAATTGATAAAGTATGCCTCTCGTCCGAGCCACGTAACTTGGTTCACATAATTATCTAAGAAAAACCAGTGCATAATGTAAACATGGTATGTTATACTATACATTTAAACAATTGATACTGTATTTATACTTACCTATACAATATTTATTTATTAATAGAATTTCCAGAAACTTCACTGCAGCACCAAGAAACGCATGTGTTTCACCACTGGCCATTAGTAGCTTGTCTTTATTTTTCCTCCAATTTCGCATACATAATTTGCCGACATCGTATTTTCTTCCCGCAGCACAGTTACGGATCTCTTCCGCTTCACTGATAATGTTTAATTTTTCTGCATCTGTGAATGAACGCAGCCTTTTACGAATTATCTCAATACTTTCAGCCAATATAAATGTGAAGCCGCTCACTTCTAAATGGTATGCGCTTTGCTTCACTAAATCACTTTCGAGATAGTTTGTGCGCAGCAAACTGCAACATGGCAATGCCAAGAGCATTGTGACCTTGACTGCTGGCTCTATTTAATTGTTTTTATGTGAATAGAACAGTAATTTCATCATCTTTATTTAACCTAATTTAGATCACACAGGTGTTTGAAGTTTTAAACGATGCTAAACAAATTATTGTCAGACTGATGTTTTCAAAAGTACGAACAATAAATTAACTAGGACTTATGTACTTGTTTGCCATTACTAACATTTTTTGTTGGTATAACACATTTACTATTGCAACTTTGTAAAAAGCTCTCTCATTGGGAAGTGATTTGCGATATTTAGTTTGACACATTATTGTTGTTTCTGTTTTAGAAAATTTGGATATGATCAGTTAATATCATCATGGACTGAAGGATTTTTATTTTGGATGGAACAAATTGGAGGAACTTCACACATTTCTGCAAAAAATTTAGGAAAATGTGCAGATATTGATAACTTTGCTTGTTTATGTAATTCAAGGTATGTTTTTGCATTGGAAGCTGTCTACAAATATTTGTGTACTAAATTTTTGTTATTGGTGCCTGTGTTGTGAAGAGTTGAAAATTATTTCCTGTTAAGGTTTTTTCAGCTGTAAACATTTAAATGTCATTAGAGAAATGATTGTAGCAGGTTTCAAAATGTCCTATTCAGAATCATATAACAGATATGGAACTGATTTGGCAGCCACACCGGCACAGCAGATAGGTTTTCGTGGATATCAAATGATCTCCCTTTACTTATTCTACTTGTTGAATTGGTAAAGAGTACATGGAGTCATCTTACCAGTAATTATCAACTTAGCAATTTTAATTAACTTCAGATTGTTACTGAAGCAAATATGAAAGTGGCATAATCTTTGTACCTTGTTTTATGTTGACCATTAACTTAAAATATATTGTTTTTATAAAATCTTCCATATTAATGTATGACGCACCCCCTCCAACAAAGTGTTTGGTTTGTAAGCATTGTACTATCATTGGGTACATTACTTCGTGTTGCAATGTACAGTATTGTTTCTGCCCTTTTGTGCTAACTAAATGTGTATTTTGACATAGGCTAAATATGTAATCAATTTCATAGCTTATATTCCTACTTGTCAGGCAACATGAAAAATATGGCATACAGAAATCGTTTGATTTTTTTTTTATTGTAAATCTAATTTTTGTAGTACAGTCAAGTCTCGATTATTGTGGCACAGATAATGCTGTTTGCAGCATTGTGTTATTTAAAAAATACTCTCAATAGGGAAGATTCCTATTTTTTTTTTATTATATTTTTTTTAAAAAGTTCGTTTAATTTAATGAACAAAGGTACCATACTTTCTTTCATTGCATCTGTGTAACTCCAGAAAAACTTAAATAAAATGAGCAGTCTGTTTTGCGTGGCAAAAACGTGAAATGCCATGTTGATGCCCCTGTGATGTCACAATACTGTACATTTTAATGTATGTGACACACAAACAACAGCAACATACGTTCAAGATGTGAAAATGTGTTGAATAAAGTAGTTTATGCGGTAAAATAGAGTATGGCTTGAACTCCGAAGAGTATAATAGTGGATAGTAGTTAGTTTGCACAGCAATAAAATACAATTTACTTGGTATAAAATGTTAACTTTAGCGCCGTGTGATAAATCAAGGTGTACTGGATGGTTTAAGCTTCAAGAAAAGTCCTAATGGTCTGCTATTAACGACAAAAATACAGTATATGTATGTAATGCTGTATTTTGTACAACATGACACGGTTAGCATAAAATAAATAAGTTCTTTTAAGTTAAAAATTGCAGTCAATAGCTTCCAGTTTGTGACCTAATCTCTACAGCTGTAGTGTTTTGGCTGTTCCACTGGCTGTGGCAACGTGATTGGCCGATAATTCGAGGGGTGGACGGGGTCTTGTGAAACTTGCCCCTAGATGGCAGCACAGCTGTCTCAATGCCTTTCAAGAGAAACATAAAAATTGCTGAGAGAAAAATGTACTTGTAATAAAATAATTGATCTGCCACATTATTTTACCGACTTGTGCAACCAGAATGTTCAATCATAGTCAGTGCCAGGTTTGGTTACACATTCCAAATATTAGCTCGATAGGTTCACTTTTTGTACGTATGTGAACTTCGTTCGCCTGACTTTTCAAACCTAAACTTATGATTATATATCGGATCTGAAACATTAAACTGAATTCGTAGTAAATTATCTGTCTGAAATTTAAATTAAATTTACATAAACTCAAACCTGTGACTAAAACGTCACAATGTGTGAGAGCTAGGCATACTACTACATTTCTGTCTTCACTCCTTTAAATAAAATCAACACAAGTGAAATCTTCATTGTTGGCTACCAAATATACAACCACGCATGCCCAAACAATGGGTGAATTCCCCGAATTAACTTTTTATGTAACGAGGTTCGCTAAATTTGATTAGTTTTTTAAGTTGTTGGAAAATTCCACTACACACAATAGTGCCTGACGTGCGGTGGTTAACCAAAACAAGTAAGGCTACGTCATAAATGTGTTAGCCAATAAGAATGTGTTTTGAATGTTTGTGGCGGCATTTGAAAATAAGGCATTTTTAAAGCTGAGTAATTAGAAAATTACAATGTTCACAGAGCTATTGTTTTGCCTGGCTGCATTTACTGCCGAAATAATTAGGAAGAATGAGGTAAATATTAAAAACTTTTTCTAGGAATTTTTTCTATTGAAATAACAATTTTCCTGAGTCGTTTTTTCTTCTACACAGTGCTCACTGTCCTCAGTATATGTGAGAAGGCGCCCTAACACCTACTTACAACTTAGCTGCAGGGTGTGCTAGTAGTTTCCACTGGAGGCAGAAGTCTGAGGTAATCTGTGTATTACAACGCTTCCAATGTGTAGTTTGAGTACGTGTCGTTCTTGATTGTATTCCAGTAGTTTTATCCAGTGGCTTTGTTGTAATATCCATGTAAATAAGTATCAGTGACTGTACTATCCAGTGGGGATCATACCCCAAATTCACAAACTGCCCAGTCCTGAGCCGATGTTGTCTGAGCTCACCCAACATTATCAGGTTTACAAGTCACAACCCAAAAACCACCAAATCGCACTCTCATGGGGAAAGTTATCCGGAATCAGGCGGCAACAGGGAGGATACAGGTCACATGTTCTTGAGGTTAACTTGTGCGCAACTTAATTTTGAACACGGTTTACAAAATGTAATGTAGAAGTTCCGTTGAAGAAACCCATAAGTACAAATAGCCTTTATTTTACTAGGCTGGCAGTAATGCAATTGAAATGTATTGTTTGTTAACCACATTTTAATTAAAATCAACCGTGTATTTGCAGCATGTGATCACAAAAAAAGTTTCCAGTGTAACTGATAAGCTTAATTTCCCCAAAGTGGGTGTAAATTAATCCTGTAAGTTAAAATGTTTTACGTAATCTATGAATATTAAATTATAATATTTATTTAGACGTGTTATACACAATATATACTAAAGATAAGTCAACTCGTTAAGTAATATGTAACTCATTTAATAAATTGGGGAAAAATTTTTTCCGAGATGTCTTTCTATCATAAAGATAGTAAATAAAAAAACAGCCACTGTTTTCAAAATATTACAGATGGATTAACAAAATATAAGGTTTGTATGCAGTATATGTGTAACAAGTTTGATATTATTTTGTTAAAAAATATATCCTAATACAGTCACCAACCGCAGTTAGAAATTGAGGGGAAAAAAAAATTTAATAGATATGAAATTCTTAAGAATTTGTATTTTTGTGCGTGCCACGCACTGTGTGCTGCGCGAACTGCTAGCTCGTCACTCGCCATGCACAAGAGCAGCTAGTCTTGTGCTGTCAGGTCCTGTTATCTGCTTCGTTACGCAATGTGCTAGGTGCGCGCGGTTATCATTAGTATGATGCGGTGCAGGTGGGAGCGGCAAAGAAGCGATGCTGTGTCGAATGTGCGGGCGGCGGTGGTACTTCGCTCGCATACATCCTGTTGCTCACCGCACGCTTCCAAAACAAAATTATTTGATATATCTAATGAGCCACGTTGCTGCCCGTAAACTTTCATGCAAAACACACACGTGTTTTTAATTACATTGTCTTATTTGCCCACTTGTCACCCGCACGTTGGGCACTGCCTTGAAATGCTTGTTCAGTGTGCAATTATACACGATTCCGTGGCCTGCAGCGTAATGTTTCCTGAAAAGAAATACTGTAGTGATCCTAAAAGCCGAAGAGAGATCGCTAAGTTCTTAGTTTGACTGACAATATGAAAATGCTACATTTAATAAAAGACAACATGTCTGTTGCAAAAGTTGGCCGCAGGTACGGGGAAAAAACCGAGCATATCATTCGTACATCACAAAATAAAGCACGACAAATAAGATCAAATGTTAGTGCTGCACCGAAAACGGCAGAAAAATAGCACCAAGTTAATTTTAGTGCAATCAGTGGCGCTGTGTTAAAATGAAAACAGCTATAACTTTGTCCTTATCCATGTTTACAGAGGTTTAAAATTTTTCCTTTATGTGTGGGAAAAAATTGAGCTAAGTCTATTTTAGTGTAATCAGTGATGCCGTATTAAAAACGAAACTGCTAACATCCTTAAGGTGGCTGCCTGGTGAAGGATATGTTTGCATGTGTGAAGTGAAAATCGATGAGGTGCTACGAGCCGGCACATGTATTGTGATATTGCCTGTACGCCCACAGTTGTAAATACGCGTGCAGTGTCTCCGCCGTAACGATTGTGCTGTGGATCTTTAAGCGTTGACCCTATCAGTTTATTGAACGCGTCACTGTAGCAGATGTACTTGTAGATCTTAATTTTGAACAGATCCATGACATATAACTTGAGAAACAACCGTGTGAAAAAGCCGATTTTAGCCAAGTTTGAGGGCTATAAAATATTTCCAGTTTGTGGTGTGCCTTAAGTCACATTCACAAGTAGTCTGAAGCATGTTTTCTTTTTGTGGACACACGTTTACTGGTCTGTGATAAAAAATTCTAACTCCGAACACGCCACATGCAGTTTGCGCCACTTCCAGGTACAGAACACACACTCTAAACTATGCTTCTATGTTTTCAAACATTCAGCAAGCTTGTTAGAAACATGATTTCCGGGCCTTTCAAAATTACTAAAAACAGGTTTTCTAGATGGCTGTAACTTTGGAAATATTACCTGAATTCGTAAAGTGCAAAGCGAGGGACATGCGTTGCTCTTTACTTCATGCTATTCAAAAATAAAATGTGGTCACCGCTTGAAGTCCTGTAGGAAAACGACAACAGGAAAAACCTTGCATATCAGTTTGGCGCGCTGCGAATAGAGGTGATATGCTTCTCGTCAAGCGTGGGACACTGGCTCTTATCGCTACGCTGTTCCCACACGTCAAAGGTGGAAATTCGACACCGGTGAAGACTACACTTAATTACGGTCAAAATATTTTATGTTTGTAATCCTATTCTATTCCGTAATTTATATGCACGTCATACAAGCATAGCGTGGCGCATCAGATCGTGTCATGTTGCGACATCAGCCAGACTACCTGGCTCGCGGCGCGCTGTTGCCAAGTCTTAGCGTCCTCGCAGTGTAGTTTCTGCTGTATCCAACGTGCTGCATTGCACATGTGACGTAGCATTTTTACAATATTTTAATGTTGTGTGACACTTTATGAACGTATTAAAGATCTGTACCTCACACTACATGGATTTAGGGGTTAATATTTTTTTATATAAAATGCATTTGGCTGTTTATGTAGGTTATTAAGGTGTCTTGAATATACGTGGTTTTCGTTATCCGTGGATTTTCTGGAACAAAATACCGCGGATAAGACAGGCCGACTGTATTTGTATTACTAAGCTAAAAATATCAAAAAGGCCACCATTTTTAAAAATATGTACACAGAACGAACAAAATACAAAAAAGTCAACTTTGTATGTTGTATATGTGTACCAAGTTTGATGAAATTCTAAAGTACGATTCCTTCGATATCTGGCTTGATCGAAAAATGTTAAAATGGCCACCATTTTGAAAATATGAACATGGCATAAAAAAAATGTATGAAAGTCAAGTCAGGTTACAAATTACTATATGCGTACAAAGTTTGATGAAATTCGGTTCTTCGGTTCAAAAGTTATGGGGGAGGGGAGAGACACACAGAAAAGTGATGTAATAAGTCTACTTTATCCTTTGGAAAGTAGGCTAAACACAGTTCCCTACAAGCGATGCTGTGTGTGTACTGAATGGATCGAGTTAGTGTTGTTCCAAGATGGCATCCATAACAGTCGAGCAAGACAGTGTTGCCAGTTGCAATGGCAAGTCTATCATTGTGACAGCTCACGCTGTGCGTGAAACCAACAGCAAAAACGAGATAAAATTAGTTGTGTTTAAATAGTAAATATAAAGACTAATCACGAATGAGCACATTCAAGGTATTTAGGTTATTCATGCTTAGTCATGTGGTTTTGCACTGTAATAATATTATTACAGTAAAGCCTGTCCAAAACGAAACTTGATATCCAGAATTATTTTCAGTTTTGACAGGATTCTTTTTAGAGGTGATGTAGCATTTTATCACAAGAATGTTAAAAATACAGTACACACATACAGTAAGTGTGTTATTTTTATTTACAAAATTATATGTAAGCTAAAAAAATTATGAAAGAAAAAAAAAATTTGGTTCTGTGTAAGGGTGGGTGATTCCCGTGATTTGAATTTGATTCTTAAAGTGTAATTTGAATATAATTAAAATGTTAACTTTTAGGCAAATTTTCACAGTTGAATACAGTCTGGTCATCAGTGTTGAACAAAGAAATGTTCACCTTGTGAAAATGCTTTTTGTAAACAATTTAGACAACTGTTGGAAGGAATTACAATGTCCTGTACTGGTTTTGTCAAATTAGAAATGGTATTTGAATGTCAAGGGTGTGTTGACATCTTTAATACAGATACTACTACACAACTATCATGTCTGTTTGTGCCATGGAACCTTTAAGACGTTTTTAAACTTCCCCCGCCTATTCTTGGCAATATGGCAACACCACTTGTTGTACCCAGTACTACAAGATTACTTCAGCTTTTGATTTCAATTCGTTGGGTCGCAACTTGAAATTCATAATGCTTATTGTTAAAATTACAGTCCACATTAATGTATCTTGTCCAAACAATATGCATGTTTTTATTTAACTTTAATAAATTGTGGTGTTTTAATCATATCCTCACTATCCAAAAGTGTTATGTACAAGAATTCAGTCTTTCTTAATTTTTCTCTTAACCAGCACTATTTGAAATTGTGGATGAAAAATCCTGGCTTTCATTGATACTAGTGTACAGCCTCTAGATTCTGAACAAGAGTAAATATGTAGTAACATATTGTACAACAATGCTTTCTATTACCCTAACTATAAAATTAAATATGAAGTTTCCTTTAAAAAATTTTTACAAAAGAATGATCTTAAATAATGTTCATCAATTTTAATAAAAAAAATTATTGTTTTTAACTGTTATTGGAACTACTGTAGAACCTCGATTTAACTAAATGCCATGGGACCCGAAAATGTTTACTCTAAATCGATGTTTCGTTAAATCCGAATTCACCCCTCCCCACTTCACAATAACAAAAAAAAATGGTTAAATCCTCGGGCATGTTTCGTCGGAATTTAAGGTAATTTTAAAAAAGTATATTGACTCAAAACAATAACAAAACACATTTACCATCAACAGGTAAGCCACAACCGCGAAAAGAAAAAAAGTGGCAAAAAAACTTTTAGTGCAACGCTCAGCGAGCATGCGCACGGTGAGTTAGGCTGTCCTTGCACACGCCATCAACACGTGAGCGTGATGACTAACACCGCCGAACCGTAAATCTTTTCGCCTATCTCCCGCCTGTACCACCAACAAAATTAAGGAAATTCCCACGAAAAATTGTAAAAAAACATAACTGCAAGGAAAACTGGATTAAAAGTTTGTGAGACAACGGTAAAATAATAATGAAATACATGCGGCTGCGGCCATTATGGCTTGTATGCAGCCGTGCTCGTGAAACTAACTTGTTTGTTTGCTAGCTAAAAATACTTTGCACTCGAGTGTTTTTTAGCATCAGAGAAAAAAAGTATTTATGTTTATGGTAATAAATTTGTTGTAAAAAGTCTGCGTAAATAACGTTACGTAAATTTTTATAAACTTGCTTGTTTAATCATGGGACGCGAGTGTGAATAATCATGCTGCATACTACTGCATTCTATTGGTAATAGAATTAATGAAGAGAGCACGCTGCCATACAGCGCATTCTAACAGAGACGCAAAGCACTATGAATTGGTTCTTGCGCTGTCCACCGCCGCGCTGTGGAGACTGGGTACCTAGATGCTCGTTCACTCGCTAGCTGCCAGGATGAGGATCTATGTGCGTGCTTGTTATGCAACATAGCGGCGCTCGCTTGGGCGCGTATCTCAAAATCATTCCTGCCGCCAAAGTTTTCAACGAATTTTTTTTTGTTTCTCGACGGATGGTTTTAGTTTTTCTACTGAGAAATAAGAATATACTGCAGTCGGTGCTAGTATTTTTAAAGGACTTATATTACGATTAATATTTCATTTTATCAAAGTTATTAATACATTGTTATTGTTATATTTTGAAGGTTCCTGAAAATCCTTTCGTTAAATCACTGTTTTCGTTATTCCCGAGTTCGTTAAATCGGGGCTCTACTGTATCAGTAGCCTGTTATTATCAGATGGCACTTGCCTGCTTGTCACTACATAATATGTAAATAAATTACATAGTATTTGACTGATACAGCGAGAATAACTCAGTACAACATTAGTAATTTATCACCAAGTTTCCATGCAAAAACAATAATTGTTCTACATCTGGTGAGAGGCACTTCTCAGAGAGAGGTCACAATGTTTCCTGCAGCAGAAAATAACTGTTCACTAGGCACTAGTGCTGCCGGAATCCAGAGAAACCTTCTGGCAGCTACAAAAATTTGAAGACAATTTAATTTTTCTCCACTAGTCATGTATATTTTTGTCTGTTCTCAACAGACGCACTCAAATATTGTGACATTTCACATCCCATCGAATCACTTAATTATTCACTAGAAACTGACAACTAATTTTTGGCACATGTTTGTCAAAATTACCCCAAATTATTGCAGATGGCCAAGCTTCGCTTTCATCCTGCCTTAATTTTTAACTACCCCTATAGTGCGGAGTGCTAGCGGCAGTTGATGTCCAGTGGCTCGGTTGTGTCACTTTGTGCTGGTGTTAATTAAATTGTATCATTTAGTAGGTATGTAAATATGATCATAAATAAAGTATATTTAATAAAAAGAGGTTGACTGCATTTGACGTTCTTCCACTAATGTTGTGTTCAATAAGGAAAATACATGGAACTACATGCAGTGATTACCAACCATATATGTAATAATGTAAAAAATATTCTTGTTAATGTTGACTTACATGTGCAGTAATAATAGCTAGTGATTTTTTTCTAAGGTAAAATCTTAAGTGCTCAGGTTATCCCGAATGACCTATAAAAGTAACATGACCTTACATTTTTCTATTGTACAGGTTTTTGCTTTGTAAGAGGGTTTGTTTCGAGCAGGTGTTACTGTACTAACGCTACTTATAAAATATTACGTAAATGTATGGGACTATTTGGAGCAATGATGTAGTGTCCGTCGCGCTTTGCACTGCATTCATCAGGATAGCTAGGTCACCCACAGTGAAGAACAAATCTTGTTCGATTCACATCCATTTAATTTTTTCGCAGATTTTTTTCTTTTACGGCAGTGGCTTACCTATTGATGGTAACTGCTGTATGTTATTGTTGTGGGCTATCATACTTTATTAAAATTACCTCCATTTCCAACAAAAAATGCCAGTGGATTTAACTTAATTTTTTTTGGAGGGAAGGGGAGGGGGGGGGGTTAAAAATATAGTTGGATTTAACAAAAAAATTATTTAGTGTAAACATTTTTGGGTCCCGAGGCATTTCGTTAAATCGGGGTTCTAC
Organism: Medauroidea extradentata; assembly: GCA_003012365.1. Lineage (NCBI taxonomy): Eukaryota > Metazoa > Arthropoda > Insecta > Phasmatodea > Phasmatidae > Medauroidea > Medauroidea extradentata. The sequence goes on from PNEQ01030686.1 coordinate 50,069, forward strand.
TGTACAATGACAGGGTGTCCAGTGATCTGGAAATTGCAGGTGGTAAGGGAATTGTATGTGATTTTTTCGGAGTCGGGAATGTGCGTGAAATGTACTTGAAGTTTTTCTTTTCTGCGGGAATTTCTCTGCCACCAATAATTTTGTTATGTCATCAAGAAATTGGACAGTACTTAACAGCTGCAATATTAGTTATTTCTAAAGATGTGTTTTTCACAATGCCCAAAGACCTGAATTTTTCCGTTTTAGTTTAAAATTGCGATGCCCCATCATTATGTGCGAAATTACAAAATAAATGAAAAATTTGCAACGTGTTTCGTAGAAAATAACGCTTTTGATTCGAGAACCGAACGAATCGATTTTTGGCAGCGAAAGCAAGATTCAAGTACTATATCAAAGTAAATGAGAAAATGGCGGGCATATGTTTAGGTTTCGTGAATGTGTTTATTTATTCTCTTTTTCCATGGTACCTAATAATTTTTTATGTTCTTTAACATTGTAATTAAATATTTAACATATTTATGCGACAGCAAGGATCAAGTACAAACGTTGCGATTCCGATAACGTGATGTGTAATTAGACTGAACTGATGTCTCCAGAAACGGCAATAATTTTCGCCATGCATCGTAACAAAAACCAGGAATGTAGGGCAAAATACTGCATTAATTTTTATCTGCAGCAAAAACAGTGGAAATAACAAGGATAAAATGATTGCGCTTACAAATAAGGAATATAGATGTGAAACACGAATGAAAACATTCAAGGTAATTAGGTTATAATTAAAATTTTAAATATTTATCCCTTAACACTTGTTTCTATTACCGAATATTATTTACGTACAATGTGTTGTTTCATAAAATGCGACAAATTAAAAGTATTAGATCTAAGTGAACAATTCTGGAAGATAATATAACTGTAAAATTTTATTCTGTGTACATTTTTGTTAAGAAATGTGTCTGATTTAAGACTGTATAAATAATAGGATATTGTGCTTGTCCCTCATGTTTTATAAATTTCTTCCCATAATTCTATTCGTATGCATTTCAGTGTTCATATGGACTGAAGCATTAAATGAAACAAAAGAGAACTTTCAACAGTTCAATCAATTTACAAATTTGTGCCAAGGAAAGTATTTAAATTAAGTATTGGACTAAAATAATATATTTCACACCCCTTCTAAAAATAACATTAAAATTAAAATTGTATGGTTATCGTTAGTCTGCTTGGGCAGCACAAGTTAACATTGTATCACATTTAAAGCACTGTACTGGAATTTCTCGGGAAATGTGGGAAATGTACTGGAAATTAAAATACCACTTGTGCTGGACACCCTGAATGAATAATATTTGCAGGTTTTAAAACCCAAAGACAAAACGTTTTGCACGGAGTATCTGCAATAATAGAAATATTAGTACATATATTGCTTCTAGCAGTTTATACAACTACGGTTGAAATGTACCATATCTGTAACATAGAAGAAATTTATGTTACACTGTGTACAAGTTTCCTCTGAAGACTAAAGTATTGTAACATGCAGAAGTTGCTAGGCTGAGCGAGTTAATGTTTGCACAATTCTATTCAATTAGGTGTTTTGAGTAAATAATACATGAACATTGAAACCACTTATTTACACTTTTTTTAAAGGGACACTGAAAAAAAGTTTAAATAGCGAGATAATTTAAGATAAGGAAATTCTCTAAAAACTCATTCACCTTGTTATAAAATTTGGTATAGCATAAGTTACCAATATTGAATTGCTATTTGAGATTATTTGCACCACGGGCACGTACAAACAGTGCGAGGAGAACATGACAAGTTTTGATTGGGTTAGTCTTTACATTCTATTTGTATTGTGCAGCATGTTAAATTTTTTTTTTCGCTATGCTATCACGATTTTAAACAGTAGTAATTAGTGTTGGGATGGGAACGAAAGGTTCGTTACTCAGATGAACAAGTGTTCCCACAAACTTGTCACACTTCTTCATGGCTTTCAATTGTTCTACCAAAGAAAATGATTTGAAAACACAACGTATAGTAAAGCTTTATCAAAAATGTTTTGGAAGCTTAGATTAAAGTTACAGTCACTGGGGTTGATAAACAAGACAAAAGTAAGTCACGAGCCCATTTATGTCAACGTGATTGAAGCAATCTATAGTGATAGAGATGTAAACATTGACAGCATTAAGAGCTGCAATCAATATGCTCTTTCCGCCATCTTTAATTTACAGGATGTTAGTTGAACCGTGAACGCGAGCATTACATGTGATGAGGGTCATTCTTTTATATCCTTGCATGTGATCACTCTTTGGCATGGTGTGTTTTCTCTCGATTTTATTTCCATGCAAAGTTTTGAGGTCCTTTCTTCCATCAGTTGTGGTTCTGATGGTATATGCTAATATTATTATCAGGCGGAGAAGGTGAATAGCCGGAACAAAAAAGTTTTCATGATGAGATATGCACAGCAATTTAACATTACACTAAATATTTTTCCTTCTTCAAATTTTAAGTAACAAATTTAATTTCAAAGGGTTTCTTGTTTATAAAATTTAATTTTACATCATACCTATGTTTTTTGACCAGAATGAATGCTCAAGGTACAGTGAACACTCGATAACTCGGACCTCGATGTCCCGGACTTCGGATAACTCGGACAGAATTTTTAAAAAAATGTTAATAATTTTCATTAATTATTTTTGGTTAAAAGACGTAAAAAATAATTTCTGCTGGATTTAAATTCATCCCATTATATTTTAGAACAGTATTAAACTTTATAATGAAGTCGTCAATCGCTACTTAGCCTTTAATAATCCCACAGCAAATATCTGGCAAGTTCCGTGTGATAAAATGTTGCTAGCGAGGCGCGCGACGCGTGAGTAAAGATGCAACGCTGCAGGCCGACCTCTCACTTCTTTATCTTTCCTCCCTCTTCGCCCTGCGAGCCAGGCACACACATTTGTCGTTAACAAACATTTCAGTGTGGTGCTTGTGAAATAACGGTAACTGCGTGTTACAATGACACATAAATGGAAAATTATTTTGTTCTGGTGTGTCAATGAATTCAGGGTTGCAAAACAAATTGTCCCGGACATTATAAAGAAAAATTAAAAATCATTGCTTTGCATTGTGATGTAGAAAAATTGGTGAGAAGGTTTTACGCCCTTTTAACAACGATGTTTTCAAGAGCCGCTGTGGGTGGTGAAAGAACAACACAACATCCATGCCCAAGCCGGACACGATGAGTCACGCTCGCTTGTTGATGATGCTCTGTTGATAACGTAACGGCGTCTGGAGAGTTGTAACGTTTTAAGCGTGAATCGGATTTGTTTATAAACTACTTCACGGGAAATAATAGCGTACATGTAATGGACCGTAAAATGTAAACGTCT
>PNEQ01030687.1:0-53264 GCA_003012365.1 Medauroidea extradentata
CCTCGTCGAAGGTAGTCCTCGACGATAGCTCTCGACGAGAAGTTCACTGCATTCGGCGTTTTGCCTCCATCCGGTATCAATTCATTACTGATACAGTGGACTTCTTGGTAGACCTCTTCATATTGAGCCTCGTCGTCCTTCTCGAAGGCTACGTTCGTCGAAAATCCCTTCCGTCGTCTTCCTTAGCTCCCGTTATTTTCGTTTTTTTTTCTTTTTCGAACCTTCCTTCTTTTCTTTACGTTCCAAAACTTCGCACACCTCACTTCTCTTAACCAATTTTACAACCTCTATGCACTATCGATAGCACGGCAAACCAGGTCACAGTACGCGATGGTGATCAAGTAAAAACTACTTTCATAGGTAGAAACCTGGAGACCATTACCACTGATAAATTCTATTACAATATAAATTACAAAACCAGGAACACGTAATAAAATAATACGGCTCGAGGCGTCTACCGCCAAAGATACTTAAGTATACATAGACAAACAAACGTCAATATTCCTAAACATAAACAAATCATGCGGATATATATAAATAATCAATTGCTATGTTACAATGTACATCTTCAAATCTTCGCAAATTACAGACAGTCCTCCACTTTCATACATTAAGCTTTCATGCGTTTCAGACTTTCATGTATCAATATTTAGTACCCATAATTCATCTTTCACACACTGGATACAGACTTTCATACACTAACTGACAAAATATTGTTGTAACTCAGATTTCCAGCCAGTTAACACTATCATTTATACGTGATTTTTTTAATATGTACCTCCATTTCAGAGTTTCAAAGTAATATTTTAATAATTTTAGTTTCTATATATAAAATAGTTATGAAAGAAATAAGCGTACATGATACTCAGTAACATAAACTAGCATTTTCATTATAACTTGTGGTTGTTGAAATACTTTTTGGAGTTAATATGCAACATAACCCTTTGAATAACACGCAAGCGTATCATTCAACTTCCAAACATTTGACTTTCATATAATTTTCCGAGAATACATTATTTTATGAACGTTGAGGCCTGCATTACAGAGATTTTCCTTGTAAAATTATTTGTTTATAAAGTTACAAGGATTTTATCTGTAAAAAAACTTAAAGAAATATTCGTAGCTTATCAATACAACTAATTTGTTGCTAATAATAGGCCTATAGTCACATATGAAACACGTCGTCGGGTATATATTTTACTAGAATAAAGTGAATATTCGTATTACTTACATGAAGAATAATTTAAATATGTTACATCACTGAACTGTATATTGCATATATGCAAACGAATTACGTCGTTTACTATGTCAGCCAAGGTGGTCTCGGGATAAGGCGCGCATTCGCAAGGATACGGGATCGAAACCTGATGTGCGCACAATTTTTTTTTCTCGAAATTATTTGACGTTGAAATTGTCGGTTGACCAGTTGTTAAATAAACGAGTTATTTTGATGATCAGAATAAAATTAATTTTTAATTTTTCATTCTTGCAAGTACAAATAAAGGATACGAAACATTACCAATTGGCTGCAAGGAAGAAAGTAACAAGGGCTTCAAAAGTGCTTACTTTATCGCGAACCGCCTATACTGCTGATATCGCACTTTCTTTGACGAACGTCCGTGAGGCGATAACAATTTCCTCTGCTCGGAAATGTTCACCTCCCATACGGCACTAGTTGTTAGTCGTGAATCCTAGGTGTTTGCTGAACATACACTGTTTGCTTTGGTCTGGGCTCTTATGACGTCTAGGACGCTGGGCTCGCATTCGGGAGGACCCGCGTTCGATCCCCGGCTCCAGCCTTCCTGACCTAGGTTTCCCATGGTATCCCGAAATCGCTCTAGGCGAATGGTGGAATGGTTTCTTAACAAAGGCCATGGCCGACTCCTCCCCCAGTTCCTGTCATTGTACCAAGTTGTGTGTCTCCGTCTCTAATGACCTTATCATTAGAGGTACGTCAATTTCGCGGATTCATTTGGCAGTAGCCTAGATTGCTCAGTACTGTACACGCTCTGGATACAGTCGATTATTAGGGCCACGATTTTGTCGCGAAAATATTTTTGCCCCACTTTGTTTCAGTGACTCACGTGCACATCGGCAGTTCTGTTTCAAGGTTATTGGCAGCTTGTCTTTGTTCAGACACGTTTCTCATTTGACTGCACCAATCAGAATAAGATTATTGTGACTCTGTACGTCTATAATTTGCCAAGGCCAGTGAGAGTAAAATCATCCAATCACAGACGATATAGCAGAGCTGCAGGTGTGCACATGACGCAACGAAACCAAATGTTGCAAAAATCTTTTCGCCATAAAATTGTGGCTCTATCGATTATTCATTGACATACAACATTACAAGCGATAGCTCTATGAATCATTACCTTATTTACTACTGGCTTGCAGTAGTCAAATGCATTTCGTGACAGCCACCTGCTAATCACACATTTGATTATGAAGTATATATTTTTGGCGTTCGACCTGACCTGGAATGTATTTGCAAAATTGACGTAGGCCTACCTCTACTTATCATGTTTTGCTTAGTTTATTCTTTCAGCACATATTGCTACCAGCCGAGGGATTATTAAGTTAAAATACCTTACAACGGAAGAAAACCAATTTCATTAACATATAAACCTAACAAGTGTAAGGTGCGAAGACCATGATATTTAACGTAACATTTCATTAAGCAAAAGAAAATAATGCATAATTTATGCAAGTAAAAATAATAACCAATGAAAATTGTATCCAATATTAACCTGGTGTGTCCTGCACGTTTCTTAACATATACAGTACTAGGCCACTCATACAAAGGAAGTACAAGAAGTAAAACAAAGTGTTCTGTCGCAAGGACCCGAGATTATTAGCAGAGTGCAACGTTTAATGTGGCCGGACTCTGTGGGGCATGTTACTAAGGCCGTGTCCGAACTCACCTAAAGTACTTACTTAAGCGTACTTGTCTCCGGAAATGACGTCACAAGGACTATCCGAGTTGGAAGTAAAGGATGCAACTACTCAACGATGCACAAGGAAACGAATGCGTGCACTTCTGTCACGTCCTTGTGCTTTAGTGTGGTCATAATTTTGAAAAGTTAAAACTTCAGTTTGTAGGTTATGTTAGCCTTGTAATTTCTAATTGCTACATTGTTTGTTTGGAAGTATGTTCCATCACAGTATTCCTTATATATCAGTCTACTCTTATTTATTTGTGTCTTGTGCCTTTGGTTAGCCTCCGAGGATTGTCCATGGTAAAATGTTTTATTTCATAAAGCAAACATGCATTCAAATATTGGCGGGAAATTTTTTTTTTCATACTGTACTGACCATAGATAAATACGTAATTTAGCAACAGAAAGTAAGAAAAAGTTTGTGTTCGAATCCGTTAAATATTGAGGAAGTACACAAGGTTACATCTACGAAAGTACATACTTGAATTCAGACACAGCCTAAACTTGGCGACGGAGGATTGCCAGCAGACGGGAGTCTCAAGGGGGTCAAAAAACGACCCTACATCTACTTCCACCAGTAAGCGCGATAAACGGGACAAAGCTTGTAATAAATCGCGAGTATTTAAGAGGTAGGGCCTACGTAAGGCGGGGAGGTCGCTGTCGACCGCCATTTGACCACCAGGACTCCATGATGCTGCTGACCTGCGTGCTCGACCGTCGTAACCTCTTCGACAACTATCCTGCCCGGGTCAACACAAGGCTAGAGACGACAAACAATAGTTACACCTAAACTGAACTCGTTCTAGATTACGGTGGCCAGATAATTAGACAAAGCTCCTCCACATATGATAGTTTTACTTTTATAAACAATGGTTTCTTATTTAAATGAGAAAAAATTCTTGTGTCAAGAAATTATTCTCAGTTCAAGAATTTTTGCTCTTGACTCAAGAAAATCACCTTCAAAATGGTATTCTTGGTTAAAGATTTTTTCTCTTGAATCAAGTTAACTTTTTTATCAGTGTATAACTAAATTTGTTTGTGCAAAAAAAATGAACTTATTATTTTTAAATAATGTACTAAAATATCATTTGACTTTTATTTTTTTAGGTTAGGTTACATTAAGCCTACTATGTATGACGGAAAATATTATTATTTTTATTTTAGAGTTGATTGATACAGATTAAAATATAGTTAGTATTTACCTTGCTATGTAGATTCCAAAAGTGCGTTTTAAAGTAAATTTGTCACAGTTTTCTTGACGTAACTCAGCCTGTACGTGTATTTTTATGAACGATGTTGTTTACTGCTCTGTATCTCGAATACTGGCTAACGGTTTTTACAGCTGCTACGAAATAACAAGTATAAAGACCTAGATCCGCCTAGCCCCTTCCCCACTTCTCTATGAAATGCCTTTTCATTGGCTAAAATTATTCCTAGGTAACTCAGGTATGTAAGTTATCTTAAAAAAAGCAATAAATAGGCATCTATGCACATAATTTAAACAATATTCTACAACTTTCTCAAAATATTGCAGATGTCTTATTAAATATTAACTTATTTGGTTGTTAATTATAGTAGTATATTTCGATTTGTATTTTTTTGTTTATTAATGTAACATAGAATCTTACGTTTTTCAAGTAATTAAAGTGTAAATTTTACAAAATAGCTCAAAATTGTACATAGTGATTAAAAAAAATTTCGTATTCGAGTTTTTTCTTTCTTTCTTTTTGCATTTTGTGAGAGAATTTACCATAGTAATGTATATATATTTTTACATTATCAGAAAGAAGAGATTTCAACGAACAAAAAACTCCGCAACTTTTTTTAAAAATATAATATTTTGACGCGAGAATTTTCGATTGAAAATTAGGGTGTTTTTTCCATATTAAGTCAAAATAAGGTGAAAAAAATAAATATTTAAAATCGAAAAATTACAGTGTCTTTAGGACATAGAAAGGTACGTTTTCACCAAATTTCGTGAAAATTTTTTTTTGCATAAGATAAAAATAAAAAACCAAAAACTTGATTATTTGAATTTTCCACATAAATTTTGAGGTTATGTGAAAAAAGTGTAATTATAAAAGTTGTAGGTCTCTTTATTACCTACAAATTTGTCATTTAATTTTTTCCATAGGACTTGTAGTTTTGCCGGAAATCGAGATACACCGTTTTTTACCCTTAAAAACTCACCCCCTTCCACTTCCCGACCTCAGATCGCCCGTAAATTATTTTTCCTTTCATTTTTGTTATATTCTCGTCCTTTTTTAACGGGTTTCATCCTACTATTATTTATTTTGTTTCAAAAATTATCGACCCTGGTCTATCTGTCATAACGGGGTCAATTCAATAGCATTGTTAGATAGGCGAGTGTCGAGACCTGTAATTCTAAGACCGAGATAGTAACCATGATTTTCATAGTATACTTTCTTTCTATTCCACAGAGACTAAAGTTTGTGGTCACTGAATATCGAGCAAAGACTGTTCATAGCACTCGCTCATTAAGACAATACATTAAAAAATATTACACTTCTATCTGTGGCTTGGCGTAAGGAAAATAAAATATTAAAGAAAGAAATGAAGTTAAATTACAGTGTTGGCAAACAGACATCACATAAATATTACATTCTTAAATAACATTGAAAAAAACATAACATTAAATAAAATTAAAATTATTCTGTGAGAGATACCACATAGTGTACAATGCGGAATATCATAATGATATGCACGGAATGAGTAACATATTTTACCCAGACGATGCGGCATGGAAGTCATAGCGTGGCTTGTTTGGCGTAGAGGTCCGTCTTTAATTTTTAACGCTAAATTTTTAACGCCTGCCAACGAAAAAGCGGAACCTCTGGTCGTTCAAATGAGGTGATATAAACATTATTAAAAAAACTGCTGTGTTTAACTAGTTGTAGAGCAAAAATTCTAACTGATCTAAATGCTAAAAATATGCTCTCAAATAAATGGGGGAAGAATAGCATCGTCCAGCCCCTATTACCACATGCGAAAATCCGGAGACTGACCCCGTCGGGAACCTAACCCGGATCGTTTTGGTGGGAGGCGAATGGTCTGATCGTTCTGCCACCACGGCCACTCTGGTCGTAAAAAACCCATAGTTACACAAAATAACTAAGCACGAGAAAATTAACAAAAAAAAAAAACAAGATAGCTAGAAATGTCTATTGTCAACAAACATACAAAAAATTCTGAAATAACGGTCGGTAAATAATGGAAACTAAGAACAGAAAAATAAAAGTAAAAACAGACAATGACCAAATATGGTGCATGAAAATGGCGATAATGATGGACAAATACAACGAGGACAGCACAAATGAACACAGTGACATAAATGGTCGCAGACAATACAACGCAAATATATAGGCCTGATCGTCTGTGTTATATTCCTTTTTTTTTTTTTTTATGTCTTCATCTAACATCATTACTTGAAGATTGAAACAGTCTAAATGATAATTTTCACTACAACATTTAGACAAATTACTTAAATCACCATTAGAACGTGCGTGTTTTAACATTACTATTACTCAAATGAATTCCACAACTGTAAGTCTAATATAGATAATCTACATAACGTAATTATTGCCCACTATTGATTTCGTGCACGTATGTGTAACGGTAGGCCTGTACACCTATGCGATTGCCATGCATTGGTCATTCTTACCGCATGATGTCTCTAGTCTTGTTCGTCCAGATTTCTCTAGCCTTATTGAATCCAGTAAAAAAATCAGTAGTTTAATTACTTAAAACATCTAAATGAAAGGAAATAAAATTACATCTCAAAAATATTTTACTCACGTTCAAAATGGTAAGAAAATGATTTCACTTTGAAATTTGAACTTTTATATTCGAAACAGGACCTAAATCCTTAATATTGATAAACAAATAGCCTTAACTTCAACAAACTGTGCTCGCTTTATGATATGTCAGTGACTTCAACAAATACTGTGATTAAATTAACAATTTGTGAATTTTTTTTAAATATTATAAGAAACAATTTGAATTCAACATAGCCATATCTAGGTTAAAAAATGATTGTTGTTTCTATATTGATAAGTACTTTTCATAAAGTTACCATTTAAGTGAGGTGACGAAACGACACAATCAGTTTCTTCAAATACTAAAAAAGAAACTGTTCAAAGCGTGCACTGTAAAAATTTTCTCCGTCGATTTACGGAATTTCCGGTAAAAATTTCTCCGAAAACCTCCGCGAATTCACGGAAACTTAGTTCTTAATCCAACAGAAGTTTCCGTAAAACAGTTTCATCACACGGAATAGAGCCATATTTACATGTCTATAATGCTACAATTGCATTTATACAGATTTGCCGATTTACCGGTGATGTTACTAAAATATATCCGTAATATTTACATCTGTCTAACCCATAAATTTTAGATTTTTTCCGTGCAGGTGTCCGCAGCAGACTTACGGACATATTACGTATGATTCCGTAGTGTATATTTAGTATAGACATTTCCGTATTTTACATTTACGGACACTATTTCCGTTTATTAACGGTACATTTCCGTTAAAATTTATAACGGTGTTCATGAGAGTATTTCATATGGTACCGAATTCCAGTGTAGTTTTTAGTATGACTAAACAACAGTTGCTAAAAACTCTCACAAACATTAGGTGGCATTGTTAAAAATAATTTTCGTTATTTTACGGAGAAGTGCTGGTAAAAAATTTTCCAGTAGTGTCCGTTGATTTACGTAAGGCAACTAGCTCCACTTTTGGAAATTCGCATATTTATGTGACTTCTTTATGATGCAGGCACAATAATTCGTTCGGTTATTTATTTCGTTTCTTATCGCAGTTTTACATATGTTTAATTAATGAAACATAGTTATTTTTAACTGTGTTACAAAATAATGTTTCCGTTAATTAAACAGACGTTTCCGTAAAATTGTCAGTAAATTTACGGAAATTTTTAACAGTGTGTTTGTTGAATCAACTTAACGTAGCGTAAAGCGGTTTACGTATGCAAAAAGAACACACATTCAAGACTATGACGGAACGGTACTTTAAATAAAAATAGTACTCATGTCCCAAACAATATCTTGAAGCCCTTTAGCATGGTCAAAGTCGGAATTTTTTGATTGTTGTTCTTCAAAATGTAATAAACGGACAGAAACTTAAGGCCATGACCAATAATTACTACTACTTTACGGTAATTATTTGTCAGTCCTAACCAAGAGCAGATGTAAAAAAACTGCGGCACATTTTGGTTGAAAACCGTTTATGTTACGTTAAATAAATTTTTCAAGACAAAATACTCAATGGTTACAACTAATAATGCAATTAAATAAATTCACATGAATGAACTAATCAACCAAATCTATAAATTTTTTTGTCCAGAAAAAAATTAGATTACACAGTAAAAACAATTTTTAACAATGCAGTGCAACAGTTTTTCGATATCGGCTTCCGTTAAGGAATAAAAACATAATTTTCGCGAAATCAGTAGAAATGATGGCTCATTATTAGGGACACCAGTTTTTCGCGAAAAGATTTTTGCCCCACTTTGTTTCGGTGCCTTACGCGCACATCTGCAGTTCTGTTTCGAGGTCAGTGATTGGATATTTCAACTCGCTCGAGCCTTGGTATTCTACCGGCAAATCACAGACTTGTGGTGTTGAAGGAACGTTATTGTAATTGGCTCAGTCAAATGAGATGTGCCCCTCATATAGAAACGCTACCAATAACCATGCAGCAGAAGTACATATGTGCACGTAAGGCGCTGAAACAAACTGGGGCAAAATTCTTTTCGCGAAAAACAGGGGTCCCTACTCATTATTGACTTGACCACGATAGAGGCCTGTATTCGACTTTGCTGGAGAGTGACTCTTTTGTACATTCGTGTGGACGTATTACTGGATAGCGGACATTCAGCAGTAGGCCTTATATCTAGAGGCACGATTATTTCGCGTATTTATTCTAGGTCAGGTTGAACGTCAACAGCGTATACATACTTCACTGTCATTACTGTGATCGGACAACAGCAGTTTTGATACACATTTGACGACTGCAAACCAGTAAGGAATAAGGAAATAACTCGTGAACTCACGTGGTACCCTCTTGTACGCTAAGAAGCTTATGAATACTCGATTGTGGCCAGTGCGTGTATAGGACTGAGAAGTCTACGCTGCTATAAGATGAATACGCGAAATACTCGTGACTACTTATATCAATAGACCTGAAAAATTCGCGTTTTCTTTGAGGCACAAGCTAGAATTCCAGCAACTGTTAGTTCGTGCTACTTTCACGATTGGCCGTTGACTTATTTGACACCACATTGAAGTCGATGAGCCAATAATAACAATGTAACTAAATGCAGGCCCATGTAACTGTGTCAGCGAGCAGCTAATGAACAGCTGTTGTTTACTTGAGTGCACATATAATCTTGGAGGCTAGCCTAAAGGTCAGTGAACCTGCGAATTTTTCCTGTCTCTTCTTATTTCATTAAGACATCCTAAAGGTTCTTATCTAGGTAGGCTGCGTTAATGTATGTGAGGCACATAACCGATGGAGCGTTAAGAGTGACGTCGGTCGTCGTATGTAATGCATTATCGCCTCTACACGCAAACCCAGCAAATGGCGCGCAGAGTTTTACTATTATTCATTTCCTTATGGAACTTCGAGCTGCGACCGTATTATTTTATTTGCAATACTTATGGTTCAAATTCCAACGCATATTTCTATTATTGCGTTTTTCAAATCCGGTTGGAATTTTCCTAGATACAGTAGTTTAAAAAATCTGTTTTTAGCACTTTTGAGAGTCTTGAAATTCGTGTTTCCAACAAGCGATGCTAATTTTTAATCTGATCGAAACATTGTTTTAAATATGTTTTATTTTCGTAGGCGTACAAATGTAATGTGTGATGAGATGTTTCTTCCAAATATGATTACTTGTAACTCACTGCAATGCGTAGATAGGTAGATAGGAACCTAAAGTCGCGTCACACAAAACGTCAGCCAGCAGCAGCGAATACAGTAACTTGGAGTCCAGCCCGTTGTCAGTTGGGAACGCGAAACTTGCAGATCGTTTCTAATAAACTGACAGGACTAACGCTTGGAGTTTCGTACACAACAATACAAAGACGTAGATTCTTTCACGCCAGTGAAGTACTGTGTGGGTAGCGGTGATAAGAACCTCTATGTAGTTAGCGTCGCCCTAGTGATTCCCTCCGTCTCAGCCACGCTAAACAGATAGTTCTACCTGCCACTTCTGAAGTGTCAGACAACTTGATGCTTCATTTTTATTCGCGATCATAGAACATTTAATTGTAATAGGTTATTTTTGTTAGTCATGGTGGGTTGGTCACTGTTTTATTACTGACGGTAGTAAGTTATTACTAAGAGTCCCACAAATTTCACGAATTCATTTGCGAAAGAGTTAGATTTCAGATATCTGTAGATGATAGTTACATACGTGGTTGGGTAACTATTTGTTAAAATTGTCCTAAAAATCCTTTGGATCAATAGACATGCATGGAATCTCACGGAATCTCGCGCTGTCTTACTGTATCAGATGATCGGCCACTCACTGGAGCAACATCCAATGTACGGGTAGCTGAGGACAGAGTATACACAGGACTGTGCAGTCCAGCCTGCTGGTCTGAACCCGCGAAATATTCGGGTCTCTACTCATCCATCACATTACTTAAAGTCTTGGTTTTTAATGCTGAGGCCTAAATTCATTTTCGTTCGTCATGTTAGCTGGTCTTTGTTCTCTCATTTATACGGTGGTTATATACGTAACTTACAAGACGGGAAAGTTAAATATAGTTTTTTTTTTTTTTTAATTTTCATGTCACATTTGGTTAGGCCTATATGTAGTGGTTTTAGACGTGTTTCAGTATGTTGTCTTGAATTATAAGATTGTGATTCATATTACTGAATGTTTTTAATATATTTTATGATATATTATATATAATTATTTTATTAAATATGATAACATTTTAGCTGAATTAACTTTTTTACCGTTATAATCCCTTGTAGACTTTGTTAAATCTTCTAAACATATTTTATTGACTAATCATGATTTCTTATTTTAGGTTACGTGTTGTTTGGTTGCATTGGGTGTGTTCGATCACATGTAAGGTAACTCGGTGTATGTTGCCAGTCATGCACGTTTACTAAATTTCGTTAAAATTATTTAAATTTTTTTAAATATACTTATTACTCATTACTAACATACCAAAATGTCCAACGGAAATAGTGTCCTGTCGTAATATTTTGTGTACACTCATTTATGCGTTATGTTTTTTAAATTCCTTAAGTGTTCTATCTTTCCCCGAGTTACATTAGTATTGTTTAAACAAATTTTGTAACATAGATTAGCGCACACTTGGAAATTTATTAGTACATTTTGTACATCAGATCACTTGTAAACATCTTAATCTTTTTCGTTTAAATTCATCAATATATCGGTAATAACATCTTCATACATGGTTCGTCCCCGTCACGTTGAATTAGTATTTATCAATATTGCAGCCTTTAATTCACATTTAGATTAACTAAGAGCAGATTACCCTGTTTGGTCGAGTTTCTTTTTGTTTTTCGGTATTTGTTTGATATATATTTGAAAACAGGGCAGAAAAATAGTTGATAAAAGATGTCTAGACATGTAAAATTTAAACGGCAAGAATGTTTTACCTGCTGTTGAGTGCATATAAGCTATTTATATAATCTGACATAGTAAAAACTGCTAAGATTAATTTTATAATAAATATGAGTAGCATTGTGCCAGAAAAATGTAACTATAAAATTTCAATTTTTAGGGTTCAGACGTAAAGGATTTACGCCTACTTACTTCTTAAAATTAAGATATTTTACTTAAGCACAGAACATAGTGAATCCCATTTGTGGTTTAAAACAATAAAATTTTCCCTTGAAAATCAGAAAGACTCATTATTCATTTTTCCTGTGTCTAGAATAATATATCTCCGTGCAGGTAAAGATACCTAAATGCGTTTAAGTTGTTTTATCTTAAAGGGCGATTATGGCGATTATGAACTACCATCTGTCAGTTAAAGTGGCCAGATGAGAATAAATTCCTGGGTGAACTAGTGGGTTATAAAATGTTGAAATTTACGATGTCGCATGTATACTAATGAAGTACAGTGTTTCAACTCTCGTAACTAGGCGTGTTCACAAAAGGACAAGAACATTTCACAATACAACTCTAAAACTGGGATTTTGGTTACATTGGACCTGGTCTCCAAATAAAGTATTTCTGAGTAAAGTTTACAAAAATTGCCAACTAAAACAATTGTTTTCCATCAAATAAATCCGCAATGAATGAATAAAGGACAGTGTTCATTTACTATTCTGAGGACTAAATGTCACGCTTTTATTCAGTTGCTAAAGTGACAACGCATTAAAGAGTCTATTATTTTCGGGGTATTTAGAGGCTCGATCGTGTTAGAAATTTAGTTGTTATCGTGTGTTGGGCTTATTTAGAGTGTGTTTTTTTACGGCAGATCTTCGTGCAATGTAGTTTACAGTATTTTTTATAGTTACTGAGTTGTTGTCTGTGAGTAATTACGAATTTTTTGCTAGGATTACTGTTCTATAATATAACATTCTGAAAAGTCTCGTGTCGTACGCGCTTAAAATGCATGCGTATAACCTTCTTATGGTTACCAAAATAAAATTTCGTTGTAATATGTATCCTAACTGTATAATCGTAGCAATCGAGACACATGCGTATTTAGAACACGCGCCAACGCAATAAGATAAAAGAGAACTGTGCTGCTTATACCAGTCATTTAATTGTCTCCTTCTGTGTTCTGTTTTGCTGAATTTTGATTGACGTGCTATACTTGTATATAGGGCCTACATTTCTATAACGTTCTATGTAAACTGAAAAGTTTTTTATATGAAATGTCATACCTATTAGATTGAGTAATTTAAAAATGTAAAACATGATTTGCTAAAAAGTTAGGCTAAAAATAAAAATAACTGTAGCATGACAATATACCTCTAATTTTAATAAAATGTTTATTCGATTTATAAAATCTTATAATTTTTTCCGATTACATTTAGCTGTCTTGATTTCCTATGTTTTTAAGATTGTAGAAAGTTGTTCAATCTTGCTATTATTCCTTTATACTTTCGCCTATAATTATACACGTACATGAATAGGCAGTTCAATGAGGAAAAACGTCAAGAAATTATTCTTGACAGGAAAACAAACAAATTATCTCCATAAACACATATCCGGAAATGTACAGAAATACTGTGATCATGAACCGGACGTACGATCAAAAATATAATAAGATTGTAGGTAAGAAAATGAGAGTAATATCTGAAGAGTGGAACGATCAGTACTTTGAACATTTGCTGTAACTCTCTTATGCTACAAACACGCATTTGGACACCTCCTTATATTGAAAATTGTTTTTACCAAATATTTATTTAAGTATGGCGAAATAAATATTTACTTGAACTAACTAAATATTTTGGTACCAGAATTAAATACCAAAAGCCTGATTTTGTGGACACAGCAAAAATTTTGTGCATTTGGAAAAGTGTTAACACCTGACAACAAAATATTTGGTTGACGCAAATGTAATTATTTGTTCGGAAGTACACAATAATGTACTGTATCTATTATTGCGCTAGCAAAATATTTGTGTTTGTGCATGCCGTAATTTGTAATCAAACCTCGATAGTTGTTATACAATTTTTGTGACAACTAGCAGCATAATTAGTTTGTAAATGTATTTAATGATGCTGCAACAATGAGCAAACTATCCTGATACAAACAATTTCTACAGAAAACGAGTATGGAAACGTGAGCTTTCTTAATGTACGTTTGCTTAAATTGTATGCATTGTACGAGCCACATATCGACTAGGATGTTTCTACCACTAACGTACAGTAATGTCCGTGGATGATAATAAGTAATGCTTAATACAGGAGGTGCCGGATTCGATCCTTGGTTTTTAATGATTCGGCACAAAATTCAAAGCTCAGCCAAACAAACATTTAGTTGCAGTGAACAAGTATTGCACTAGGGCAACAAAATAATAATCACAACGTAATATGGTTTCAGCAATGAAAATATTTATTTCGTCATATACAATGAACATTTCCATGTTTTTTTTTTTTGGCTCTTTTCCTTGGTGAAGTTGTACTTCTTGAAGTCGCTCTTCATAGTTCTGCTTCATCCCCGTTTTGTTACGATATTAATTCAAAATAACGCATCAGATTTTCAGAAGAAACAAAATTGAGTTATGGGTAAATTGTTGACACAAATGAGTAAGCACCACAAAACTATAAAATTTTTGGAGAAAAAAATAAGCGAACTTTGCGATATGCAGGTCGTGTTGTCTGTGGTATAGATTTCTTTACAGTTCCCGGCAACGTGCTTAATGTAACGGCACGAATTGATTTGCTTACACTCTAACTTGAGTCAGCAAGAAATGAACGACTTCGGTGTGATTCCAGTCGTTTCGTTTCAGAATGAGCAACGGAAATAAATGGAACCGTGCTGATTGCTTCAATGACTAATGTTACTAATATAAAGTGATATACAATTATTCTCAGTGAATTTCAAGTGACTATTAACAAATTTTCAATGAACTATACAGGTTTATCAGTCAGAAACAGATCGTCAACTAAAATTCTAGCGATTAACATATCAGTGATTTATACCACTAATTCGGATTTAGAGTGTAGACAAACTTGGCACTGAAGTTTATGAATGTCTCACACTACCATGGTGTAAATTAAAAATAAGCGGCGAGATGCCCAGATAATCGTAGAGGCTAATGTCGTCTGTGTCTGTATTCACAACTTGCGCTCAATGAGCAACCAGTACGTTTAAGCAAATTTCCGTTGAGAAAGGGTGTTGAACTGGTAGATATTCGAACTGAGGCAGTCGAACCAAATTTTCCTGGTAAGAGAAATTGCCCAACCATCACGCCACGCATGTGCCTGCTCCAAACTTGTTCTTTACAGCTTCCGTTTATATTTTATTCATTTGCATAATCCAATTACTTTTTAAAAATTAAATTTTTAATAGCTCTATGAGTTCGATGAACTGATGTTACAAAACTCACAACCGTATCAATTTATGTTTGAATAATTGAGTGTCGTTTCTGATTCGTCCAACTAATCAAACTGTAATTGATGCAAAAAGAGACGATAAGACTATTCTATAGTTTATTTGAGAAAATCCAACTTAATATGAAAAAAAATCCTTAAATTAATCAAAATTTTTAGTCTCAGTTCAATGATGATGGTGGCAAATAAAGTAACCAGAGGTGACCTAAATATTACATTACCAGATCCTTACAAAAAAGCACAAAGCTTTGTCTATATCAAAATAAAATATTTAGAACAATTTAACGAACATAATAGCCAACTTTCAAAAGCATATTAAATTTCCGAAAATTAAAAAAAAAAAAAAAAATAAAATAAAAAAAAATATATATATATATATACATACATAAATTTAAGCTACTAATATGACTATGCTATCAAGTAGCTACCATCACACAAATTTATAGAAAGGTAAAATATATACACATTTATTTATATATTAACATAAATATGAATGAAATATATCAAAAATAATAATAGCTATCAAGTAGCAATAACGTGGAAGTTATATTTACACCAATAAGAACATAAAAGCTATAAGATATTAATTTGACTAGAAAATTGTATATTGTAATCCAAAGAACGCAGTAAAGTAGCATGTAATGGCACAACGATAATTAATCTGGAATTAACCTCGCAATTAAGGTGATAGGCGTGATTGAAAAGCAAATGCAACTAAATAATGTATGACTGCTGACTATTAAAATTAATTGTATTATTTATAAGTAAAATTCATTCCTAATGTTGTTATAAAACGTATTGTTTTTATTCCAAGTGTAAGGCCCTTTTTCTGTTCAAATTATTCAACTCTTAAAATTAATTACTAAACCTCAGTACACGTATTTGTTTCAGTCACATATTTTACATCTAATACATTTAAAACATACTTTTAGTACTGCTTGAATAGTATTTAGTATCATGTCTTCGCAAGAACAGGAAATGTTTAAAACAATTACGAATTTTTCTTCACGATATTCAAGGACATAGCAAGCCAAGCTTATAGGCTGAAGCAAATTGTTGTTAAAATTGGTTATTTCTAACTGAATAAATTTTTAAAATACTTTCCCCGTAGGCCTACGTAACGTATTCTACGTGAAATTTTTGGAAGAATACTGCCAAATTTAGAATTTTCGCAATGTTTTAATTACTTGATTGAAAACATTTAATCATTATTTTATATTTTACAAAAATATATGTGTAATATGAATAATTACTTCTCTCTGTTGTCAATTTTCTTAAGAAATTTTACACTGAAAAACTACTTGTATGAAAGAGTTATTCAGTACAGTTCTATTAAGAGATTGTAAATTTTGATATTGATTTTCTTTTCGAACTCTTTGGCTACGAGCTAGGTGGACAAGGGGCCTTAAGCAACTAACAACTAACCTTTGATTAAACGATTAAAAATTATATTCTTTACTTTACAATAATTGTCAATCACGTTTTACTGCATACAATACTTTAATAGATAAAGCTGTTAATGATACAACAGCTAATATTAGGATTTTGTTTGGTTATTATGTAACGTTTAACCTGTATTCTGTTATGCATGTTCAAAAGTAATCGCGAAGTTCTTATGTTTCATATATTTCTTTATGTATGTACTGAAAGTTGAACTTCTCACCTCAATTAACACTGTCTAAGATTTAAATGTTCTTGTTCTCTTCGAAGATAACAGCGTCTAAGCATAACATTAATTTCAGTTCTTTTATTTATAATGCTCACTAATGACCTTAAACCACAATGGACACGAGTTACTTCAGCAAAAAAAAAAAAATCAACCAAGTAAAGTATTTTTAACTTTACTAAAACATTACAAAAAGTTAGAAATTTTTCAAAATATTATTGTTTGTGAGAATGAATAATTCATATTGTACAGCTAACGTTTATGTTTGCCATAAGACTACTGTAAATTTAGTTTTCATTTCTATGACGTTCCCTTATTAATCTTTGTATGGAGCTTGTAAACCTTAACGGAAACAATAGTTTGACATTACATAGAAATAATTATTTTTAATTTATCTAAAAGCGTAAGAATATCTTTACTATCGGAACATCGCCTCTACGTTTCACATTTCGGGGACATTGCAGTTTTTTGACGTGATCCGAGTGCAGTACTTACGTACATAACGAATTCATATGAATGGAGACAGAAAAAATTCGCGGGTTCACTGACATGTAGTATAGCCTCCAAGAATATATGTCTACTCAAGCAGACAACATCTGTTCATTAACTGCTCGCTGACACTGTGGTATGGGGCACGTAATGGTATATATTTATTATTGGCTCAATGGACTTCCAGAGAATGTCAAATAAGTCAAAGGCCAAATGCGTAAATGACACCTACTTATAGTTTTTTGGAATTCTAGCGTGTGCATATAAGAAAACGCGAATTTTTCAGGTCCCTACATACGGGTCTTAAAATTGTGTATTTTGACTAAATGTCAAATTATTTTGTGACTTAAGTGCAGTTGACATTTATCTGCCTAATAGACTACTTTCGTATCTTACTTTGCATCGTTTATTTATATCACCAACGTGCTATGTGGTATTATTTCTGGATCATCTAGCAAGTGTTCAAGAAACTGCGTGAAAGTGAAGAAAGTTTTATTTACACGTCGTTGAACATTAACATTTAAATATTTATATTTGCTGACATTATTTTAAAATACTTTTGTGGTGAAATATAATCATTGTCCAATAATAAGTTTACAGGAATACTGAATAGATATTAGATCATGTGGAATAAACAAATTATTATTACTGGTTTATGTCGTCACTACGTTTTGTTTACGTATATCCAATTCCATAGTCTTACTTAAACTAAAAGACAGAGTGTAGTCATAAAACGTTTTGCTGGAATTGTTGTAAGATGTCAATGATTGCTCTGCAAATTATAATTTAACTTATAATCTACTTAGTCTGAATTACTGTTTGAAAATATAATCAAGGAACAAGGTATATAAAAAAATTAATAAAAAACACTCACGTGATATTGAATTTCGAATCGATCACACCAGTAGAAATTGCTCACATCACTTCAACAACTAGAAAAGAGCTGATGATATTCAAACGGCTGAACAGATTTTCTTGAATCGTAGCTACCCTAGTAGCAAATACAATCATTTTTCAGCTGGCCAACTGTTGGCAGAAGCGGCGAACGTTCGCTAGTATGATGGTCTACTTTTACTGGAATGGTTGTTAATCAGGACATATCAGTAAATATGTTTGTAGTTCTACTGAAATAATTTAATGTGGGAAACTTAGATTAAAAAGACTGACATATTTCAGTATACGGTCCATAAGCAGACTTAGCAAACTAACCCATAAGCATATGAGTATAATAAGAATGATTGTGGTACACTTGTGGTTAATGTGCGGGTGATTTCATTATGCATCATGTATACCACATGTGGCCACGGGTGCATTCCGAATGTTTACTGGCTGTGGGCTGCTTATCACGATCATATTTGCACAAGTGGGCCAGTTGATGTTTGCTATTTGGGTAAGAATAATAATAAATAGGTTTATCCGTTCAGTAGCTATGACGCCACAGTCAGACACAGATACACGTGTTAAACTTATACCACTCCGCTTTTCGCGTCGGAGATAATTAAATAGATCCACCAACTGAAAAGTCGGATATTTAAAATAATTATAATGAAAGTAACAATAGTAATGATAATACAAATACTACCATATGAAGAACCTGAAATGTTCTGAGCGCTGATAACAAAACATATTGTAAACCCTTAAAATATTTCAGGATAACAACGCATGAAATATCTCTCTTGCAGCATACACTATATGTACGCGATAATATGATTATATTTAACTAAGGAAGATGCGGAGTTTAAACCATTACTTGAAATACATGCAGGTGTACTTTTTTTTTGTGCTATGAAAAATTAATTTTAAGGGTATTATGGTATCGAGTTCAGAATTTGTTTTCATGACGTTTAACATTTTCAACTAACTCAAATTACTCAAAATTACTTTATTTTATCTTGACGTAGTTTTCGTGATTACCATCACAACCTTTTACAACATATTAATATTGAATATTCACCTAATGAAATCATTTGTGAAAACGCGTATAAAAATGTTTGCAAGAAAAAGATATTTTTTACTTTAAAAGTGAATTTTTAAAAGGCTTAAAGTTAAAACCAAAAAAAAAAAAAAAAAGACTATAGTAGTAGTTCAAATTTATGAGCTTAAAAAAACTACCACCAAGAAATATGAAAAATTTTTTTTTTCAGGGTGGATTCTTACAGTGCAGTTCAGTTTATTATAGGAAATTAATTACAAAATATTTCAATCTTAATCTTTTAATTTTTTAGAATTTTTATGAAAGGCTGCTACGATTATTAATTATTAAAGGTACCATCTCAGCTCTCAGTTTTATGATACAATTTTGTTTGCTAATTCGTGTGTTTATTTTTGAAATTATTTTACTATATTATTATAGCTGTGTCACGTTGAACAATTTTCCGCATACGGTTTTACCAAAAATTTCAAAAGAAACGGCAGCAGATGTAAATGAAATATCTTTAGTTTGCGGAAACATGAGTAAGTTGTAAAAATTACTTAATGAATTCGCCGATTATATGACATAACGTTTCATAGCTGAACACTATAATAACTACACCAAGGATACTGTTCAGTGTACGAAACAAAACCAAACGTTACAAGACATTTCTCTTAAATTAAAGAAAAATGCTTGTTTTCATAATTTAAGGAGTTGTTGACTTATAATCTAGTTTTCGGGATTTTTACTTAAGCATATATTTTATTCAAGATGATATGCCGATGGAGGACTGAAAGATTTGTGAGGCCTACATTTCGAATGCGTTACAAAATTGCGTCTACATTTAGATACGCTTAACTTTAATATAGTGTTTTCGTCTTGTGTGCGAAATTGTTGGCTTTTTATCTACACGCCATGTACATATTATTCGGGAGGAAACACAGAGGAAATGCATTGCATTTGCGTTTAAGATCTGAGCTTTTATAGAAGTTACTTGGCAGGTATTTTAAATAACTTGCCGTTATTAATTTCCTGCATAATTTATGAGTATATATATATATATATATATATATATATATATATATATATATATATATATATATATATATATATATATATATAATGTTTGTGACTACATTAACACTTTTCGGGACAGTGTTAATGTAGTCACAAACATTTTACAAGCCAATGTTACATAAATTAAAAAACGTGTCGATACTTTGGTAACATGCAGTGGAAATACACAAACTGGGTGAAAACGTAAATTAAACAGGGGTTTTTTGAGTACTCACATTATCAAAAAAAGTCTGTAGGTATTTTTTTTCTTTTGTGAATTAAACCTGATTTGTAATGTTGAGTAAGTTGTATACGTACGTGAAGCCACAGACTATGCATTGTAACAGCTGTACAACAATGTGTCTATTAGATGGCTGTTGAACACCAGTTTGACATCTTATAATAGCTGATCAGAGATATTACGAGAATATTGTTTTTTACAGAAAACAAGGGTAATTTTAAAATACAATTAATACAATACTAAATTGAGTTCTTTAAGTCGAAAGTTTTTACAGCAAACTTTATTGACTACATTGCTGGGATGCATAGCATAATATTACTGGCTTCCATGTAACGCAGTGCACTTTTCTCAGTACACGCAGAGTAAAAGACCTTCACATTTGGGTAAAAATTATTACTACAAATAGGGAAAGAAAGTATAGAAATTTAGACGGGATGGGGTGAGGGACATTACATTAAGAGCACTGAGCTCATGTCATCGACCGGCCGCCACTTTTTGGTTTAGAATACAACAATTTTGAGTTAACAGAGCTGATGTTTTACTTCATTATTTTATTTAGTGTTCACCAAAATACATGTAATAAATATTATTTTGTGCAGAATCCGGTTCGTCCCAAGAACAATTATGCAGCCATCCGTGTTGCTTTTAGTAATTCTCTTGGACAAGTCGTTAAGAAAAACCCCTCAGTAATAAGTTATGGCAGGGACAGTTGCCATTACTTGTTTCAAGATGTTTAAACTGCTGTGTTTTCCTCTAGCTGTTCTAAATGAATAAACAGAAACCTTAGTTGATCGCCTTAAAACATTTAGATTTAAATGATCCAAGATGCGGCTAGAACGTTCTTGCGCATATTATTTGCAGATGACGCTGTAAAGGTATTGCCAAGTTCACAATTATCTTCGCGTAGAATCGTACAAAAAATTCGTCATAGACAAAGCAATTAAAGTGTTTCTCCTCAATTTCAAAATAAATTATGAAATTTAAATGCAACAATGTAACGTAATATATTTGAGGACAAATACGCTTACATATTTGTAATATACATATAATAATATTTTTTAAAATAATAATACATGTGTTAATACTAATAGACATCTTACCTCGCGAAACGTCAGCGGGGACATAATTGGATGTCGCCACAGTGTTCTCTACGATACCAGTTCAGTTGACTAACTGGGATGCGTTCACTCCACACTAAACGACAAGTGACAACTGATAAGGAATCTGGACGGCTTAATATTAGTTCCGCCTCTCAGACAGTGTTAATAAGTTGCGACTGCGACATATCCTGACATCGAGTACACCATGCGTAACCTCTTGGTGCAGTAGATCTACGTCGCTGTCTAAGAAGTGAGAACACACCAGACCATAGCCATCTTAAGTACAAGGCCGCGGCCTTAGATCTGGCAACCCTGTCAAGAAGGGTCATTTTAACACTTATTTTGTCGCGCCAAAGACAGCGACTTCTCCTGATTCGCCAGTGTGTAGGGCAGAATAACGAATCAGGTACAGCCATTGCCTTTGAAGGGCTAATATAAGTGTTAAAATGACACTTGTGTGCAGGGTTGCCAGATCTAAGGCCGCGGCGTTCTACTAAAGACGGCTATGACCAGACACGTACCTTAGTCAGCTGATTCTTGGCTGGGTGACAAATCTCTGCAGAAGCACAGGATGAGAATTATATCCGAGGGAGGATATATGCATTTCAAAAATTTCTCAAGGAAAATATAAACATTTACGAATATTCGGAACCCTGCGTATAACGTAAACCAGTTTATTTCCGACTTGGCCTCACATGTTTTAATATAAGGCCTAGAGGTCGTTCACATTTCTCCACTTCTTCTATAGCTGAAACTATGCGAAATGCAGGTTAGGATGGGACGAGCGTGCTATGTAAAAATTTACACATAATTTCGAGTTTTGGCAATTTATTACGTGCCTGATGTCTACGAAAGTAATTTTTGTATGGCGTCAAGAATCAACTTTTTGGAATATTCTTTAACGGTCACTCCCTTTCCTTAATTTTTTTCGGCGTTTAGGAAATTTTTTGTTTTGGCGTTTCTATCCGTTAAACTCCTTATTGTTTTCCGAACGCCAAAAATTCTATGTACTAATGTATTCACCATAGTGTGAGAAAGGTTTTTGTGTCAATAAAACATTTCTAGAAGACGGCCAGTTCGTACGAATCGACAGAATCCTGTAACCTATAAATTATGAAATTACTCAAAGAAAATGTGCCACATTTTCCTCGGCGTGTGTGTCAAGGAAGTCATGGACTATAAAGAAATTAGAATTTTGAAATGCTTTTAAGTATGAAAATATAAGGAAGGAAGATTAAGCACCAAACACTTTTTAATTATGGAGCTCATACAACTCAAAAAAGGGGTTGGTAACATAAACGTCCATTAAGAAACGAATGGTTACCCCACCTTTGCTCAGTGAAATATCCCAACACAAACCTATAAGCGATTTGTTAAAATGACACGAGAAAACAATACGTCTGAATAAACAAAGTATCGTAACGTTTTCATGTGAAACGCTTTATGCTATTCCAGGCGTAACGTTAGTAAAAGAAGGCGCGTGGCCAAATAGGTAGTCACTGGTTATTGGTAAAACAAATTTTACACCTAACTGTTTCAAATGTCTTATGTACATGCCTTCACTTCTTCGTCATGGTCAGTGATTGCTAGTATAGAGACATGCAAAATTCGCGTTATTTTCAGACAGCTGACTAGACTCCAAGTGACTATAGGCTCGTTCGACGTCTCCCGCTGGCCGATATTGTCGTGACTTGCCACGGAGAATGCTTACACGGTACAGAGGCCAATCTATGTAAAGACGTAACACACGTAAATGACAACACATTAAAGTTCGTGGTCCATTGAATTGCAAATTATGCTCTGTCATGTACAGGAAAGTGAAGTTTAGTCTGCTAATTTCGCATGTCTTTATTGATGTATCCACAATTTTATGGCGAAAATATTTTTGCAACATTTGGTTTCAGTGCGTTAAATGCACATCGTCAGCTCTGCTACATCGTCTGTGATTGGATGACTTTACTCTCTCTTGCCTTGGCAAATTACAGACGTACGGAGTCACAATAATCTTATTCTGAATGGTGCGGTAAAATGAGTGACACCTCTGCACAAAGTCTTATTTCAATACGATGACCCAGTTCAAAAAGGAAACAACTCAAAATTCCCAGCTTTGAGTAAAATGCTTATAGAAAGATTTCCGTTTCGCAGAGTAACCTGTTGATTAAATATTTGGTGGGTGTTATTTTGAAGCAAAAGTACAGAGGCAACTGTTTAAGGTGTTTAAAATGTTTATAGTCTGCCTTTGTTGAAATTATCACTCTTTAATATAAAAGAAGTACAATTTCTAGAGATGATGGTTTATCGCGGGAATACTTGACTGTTTGCTGGGTTTCAATGCACATTCAGCTTACCAGTAGATAAGGCCACGATTTTGTCGCGAAAAGATTTTTGCACCACTTTGTTTCAGTGACTCACGTGCACATCGGAAATTCTGTTTCAAGGTTATTGGCAGCGTGTCTTTGTTCAGGCACGTATCTCATTTGACTGCACCAATCAGAATAAGATTATTGTGAGTCTGTACGTCTATAATTTGCCAAGGCAAGTGAGAGTAAAATCATCCAATCACAGACGATGTAGCAAAGCTGCAGGTGTGCACATGACGCATCGAAACCAAATGTTGCAAAAATCTTTTCGCCATAAATTCGTGGCTCTACCAGTAGATGACTGACTGACGTGAAGCTGTTACCCTATTTGACTGAGTCAGTAAGAATTCTGCTATTGTAATATTTGATGCCTGTTATTTGTCTGCAGACAACTGTGTTATGACAGAAGTACATCACCCAATCATATAGCCTATGTCACAAGAAACTACAATGTTTTCGAGGGTATGTTGGCTCAAAATATTTTCGCGATGCAACCATCATCCCTATCAATTTCTAGTTCTTCACTGGTAATCAGAATACAGTGCCATGTTATCAGAACAAGAATATTTACATTTTGTTTTTCTTTTCAACAGATTAGAGTGCACTTTTGTCTATATGCTGGTAAGCCAAATTAAAAAAATGCAATTTTTTGAGTTGTTTTCCTATTGAACTGGGCCATCGAAATACCAAGAAACAGAGCTGCAGATGTGCACGTAAATCATTGAAGGAAGTTGCTACAAAATTCTTTTCACCAAACATCGGTGGCTCTTTAGCAATAGGAAATTATAAACACACACATAACTTGCCACTGAATTTACACAGTAAAAATAATTATACATTCACAAGGAAAATCTTGTAAACTAATATCAGAACATTATCAGTCAGGTAATAAAAGTAATAAGTTAGAAAACTTTTAAAGTGGTTACAAATATCGTAAACACCTTTGAGAACAAGTAAAATAAATATTAATAAACAAATTTTTCGTTTTGAACAAAATAAACCTAGGAGACCTGTTACATTTTACAAAACATTTTGTACTTTTACAAAAAAAAATTGGAAACTAGTTTCCAAAATTTTTTTTGTAACTCTACAAACGATTGATGTAAAATGAACTAGATACTAGCTGTATATATATAAAATTTGTTTGTAGATGTACGGAAATATTTGTAAATAGGCTATACAAAGAAATTTGTAAAAGTAAAAATTTTTTGTACATTTTACAAAACATTTTTGTAGTGTAACAAAAAACTTTTTTGGAAACTGGTTTCCATAAAACCTTTTTGGAAAAGTACAAATTTTTTTATACTGTGTAGGCCTACAGTTCCTTGTTACCTGCGCTCGAAATGTGTTACAAAAAGACTTGCAGTCGTTGTAATATTCTGACGAGACATATTGTAAACATTAATTTCGAGTCATTCACAGTTAACAAAAACTGTTAACTCAGACTGACCGCCGTATATGGAAAAATTCGATCCCTATTCTAAGAACAAATACATGCCCGTAGAAACTTGCGTTGGACTTTAAGCTATATTTCTCACAAATTAAATTATAGTCGAAGTCCCGTTGAAAAACGAATAATAAAGAATTACGTGCAAGTAGAGTTGCTTGCGCGTAGAGATCATGCTGCATACACATGCCAGTCAACGGTACCCTTAGAGCTCCATCGGTTTTGTGCCTGACCCTCATAAACTTCAGCCCATCCATATAGCAACATTTGAGAACGACATTTTTGCGGGACACTTATTTTCCTATATAATTAACTTATAAGAAAATTTGTACTTATGTCTTTCTTTTCCAGAATAACCTAACTAATTTTGTCAGTCGAATTCACGTTCACGCGGTATATGCACTCATAAGCTATATGACAATACGAAAAAGTCATAATGGTAATATTGTTGTCAGAAAAAAAAATTTCCTTACTTAATGTTAATGTTGTAGGATGAATTAAGCATTATTTGCCCGTAGCCTATTTTAAAAATGTACATGCCAAAGCCTGAATCACAAACAGTTTCCTCAGTACAAACCTACTAAGACTAGATATGCTAATATTATAAAGCATATTACGTATGGTAGATGAGCCAGTTTATTAACATTGATATTATGATTTATCAAGCCATCAACATATTCTTAAAGAAATACTTGTCGTATTGACCATGCTGAGGTAAGTAAAGTATTTTTCTCCGTGCGTTTAACGTGATTTTTCTCCGTGCGTTTAACGTGATTTTTCTCTGTGCGTTTAACGTGATTTCTCTGTACATCCAAAGACAGAAGATTTTCATCCGTGGATCCGTGGATTCACTTCAAAAGCAAATAATTCAGCACGTGACTAAAGCATACAATGTAATCCAATAGAAGCGCAGATAAAATTTCCGGTACTCTATAGCTGGAAACAATTAACGAAGTGTCTTCTTAATCAACACGTGATAGTAATATTTTTTTTCTCTGTAATTTCGGGCTTGGAGCTACTACAACTAACGAGAGCTTTTATATTTTAGTGACGATAATAGAAATTCCAATTTCAATGACATTGCTTGGTTTGGTTATCACTCTTGTTATGCATTTGTATAATTCTGAATTAATGAATTCCGCTCAGTTGAAAATTTGCTAGATAAGTTGTCACATACCGGTAACTAATCTAATGTAAAACTTGCACTTGTTTGAAAAGTTTTTACTGTCTAGCTATCCACTCTTTGCAAAATATATCAAACACTGCAAAAATAGCACAGCTTTAAATGCCTTGAATACAATTTACTTCGATATTTTTTTAATATTATATAGTTACATGTTAAATATAGTGAAATTTTAAACATTTAAGGGACTATTGAAATTCGTTTTTGGTTGTTAAATCCTAATAATGGTGTGATAAATTTAATATGACTGTTCAAACAATAAGACTTTCATTTTATGGCCGCATAAAATTAATTACTTATAAACAATTTTATTTAGTTTCTTTCAAGTTAATTCATTATACACTTCATGTGGTATTAGTGTATTTTTCTAGTTCATGATTAGGTAGGATTTTATTTTCGTATTTATTTCGTTTGATATTACAATTTTGAGTTTAGTTCGGCGATAGAGTCACTTAATATTATGTACGTATTTAGTATTGTGTATACGGTAAACATACTTTTGAACACAATTCTGACGCAACATTTTGAAGTCATTAACATGAATTAAATGAAGTATTAATAGGCCAAGTCTCCACAATAGTCAACAAAAACGTTATCGTAAATGAATTACATAAAGCTTCCAAAGTATTCATACAGTCCAATTACTTGTTTTAGTCATAAATACTTTAAACAACTTCCACAAAATTTTGTCATCTTGGAACGAATGTAAATAATGTTTCAGAAACGAATACAAACATTCAAATTTAATAAAGCAGAAAGTCTAGAAGAGTGTAAAGACAAACCACAAAAACAACTCGTCAAATAACTTCATATATTAAACCTAAATTAATTGACATATGACAGGATTTAAGCAGTTTTGATAACCTAATAACGCAACAATGGTTTGCTTAAGTAAACTTTTGTAAAAAAAAATCTTTAAAATATTTCAAATTTAAAAGGTAGTTATTAATTGCTGTTTGGTATTGGCAAAAGTCTATCTCTATAAAGAGAATTTACTATGGAGAAGAAACTTTATTAGTTGGGTTTATAAGTTCAAAACATTGTCAGACCAACAGTTGTTTGTTTCTATCAAATGGCTCCTAGTTAGAATATTTTAAAATCGTATCGTCAACAATAGCAATGATAATCACAAAAATATATTTTATTGTGGCTTAAGGTCTCAACTATTGAGTGCATTGAAACCTATACGTGTGTTATTTATTTATTCTGCTATTTTTGTTGAGTGTCCGTTATAAAATGGAGGATAGATACGCCTGTACAAACACACTGAAAAGGCAAAACCACCACGGTTTTAATTAAAGTGCTCACTTTACCGTGAATAGCCCATTAGTCCCTCTGAATCAACTTCGAAAGCTTAAGTTTATTAAACATTTAAACTTTAATTTTATAGATTTAAGTATTTGAAAATGTAAAATATTTGTGGTCAGCCACGGTATTTTCTTTCTTTACGTCAACCGAATGGTTTTAAGGAAACTAGACATTTTCCATGAACCCAAATAAATTTCGAAATATATTATTTTTATGTTTTCTCTAACTTTATCTTGAAAAATTAAATCGTAGCTAGTGATTTTGAGTACCATGTAATGCTAAATGAAATTCATTCATTAAATGCTTCATTTAAACTCAGCGGGAAATAAATTAATTTAATTTTCAGCAGTTTTATGACAGTGAAATTATGCACAGTTAAACAAATAAAAGCACAGTAGCATTAAGGTTGGGCATCAGTCTCAATGATGGATTATTTAATGTTCCGATTATTTAAAATTCTGAGAAGAAAAGTGTGACATTTGTGATTATAATTTGAATTCTATTTATCATGAGCTTCAGTACAAACACCCATTTGATCTTGTAACTTATATTTCAACCACAATCGGCCAAACAATTTATTTTATATTCTTAATTTGCTGATCTGATTGCAACCTAAATGAATAACTCCCAGAAACTTGAATTGGAGTTTGCCTGTATCAAGAAAAACCACAGTAAGCTATGCTTTCTGTGAAATAAAATGTAAGCGTTACTTGACAACAATCTTACGTATTCAACTGATACTTGAATAAAATAGATGATTTCATATCACGTTAAGTTTCATGCGTCAATACCTTTAAAATGTAATTCATTGAAACACAACGAAAATAGTGAGATCCTAGCTGAATACAGCTGGATTTACATTACCTTTCTTCAGTGACCCAGTTTTACTAGTTTAAAAGCAATTCTTTTCAGTTAGGATAAAATGATTTTTCATGATTGTATGTCAATGTGAACTTCACCAATTCAAAAATAAAGAAACGCAGCAAAATTAATTTCAAGAAACTATACTCTTGTAGATTTAAACTGGAATAGCAGGCTAAATATTTAGAAATAAATCCTACTAACTGTAAAACATTTCAACAATCCATACTATTATAGAATACTCAGGAATAATAATACTTTACGGTTTCGTTGTGTAATAAACCAAATAAAATATTTATTATTCCCTATATAGGCCTAGTCAGTTAAAGACCTTTTTTAATGTAGTGTTTTGCTGCGCGAATTTTCATAGGCTATTTATTTCCTGTTACTCAGTAGTATACTCTCGTGTAACTTTTAGTTTGCTGAAGTAGTTTATCTTCATGTAATACGACATTTCTTTTAAGGACTAGAGTTATTTTAAATACGTCTGTATTGAAGTTTTTGAGGTAAGGGATTCAACGCAGTTATAAAACTTGGACTGCTCTTGGCTGCGATAGTTTGAAAAGAATAAACAGTTACTGGTCAACTCAAATACACTTTAAAACCACTGTGAGGCAACCGAATACAAAGCAATTGGTTTATTAAGGTAAAAGGGCATTGTTGTATCTTCCTATTTAACATATTTTTTCTTACATGCACTTCATTGATATTTAGAAGTACCGACAGTTGGTAACGAAGATTCAGAATTTTCAATTTTATGTACCTTTACCAATACATAATTAGGTTTTTACCCATATTACAAAGAATGTTTCACCCCCAAAAAATAAAATTGTTCATACGTTTCATTTGGCGAATGTTCCATAGCTTTACGATAAAAGAAATTATTAAAAACGTCGAAGTAAGTAGTTTATATGCCATAATTTTTCTTTGCAATTTGTATATATGTACGGTACCAATTTAAACAAATAACGATAGGTAGGCCTAACTATGTTTTAATGTTTCAAGAAAATACCCCTACATCTTGTATTTGTACCTTCAGACATAGAAGTTATATATAGGCCTATATATATGTATATATATATTTTTTTAGAGAAAATGCTTGAAAGTTTTGTTTTATTAATAAAGGCAAATACCTGTATGTAAATATATATAGAATTTTATGCCTAAATTAGTTTTTTATAGAGTTCTTAAATTTTATTAAATTACGACACTGAAATTTCTTCAGTACTATTGAGGATTAAAACAGTGAAGTCAAAGCACATATTTTGAAGTTAAAAATGAATGCACGTATATCAGCGTTAGTTTGTGTATGAAAAATAACACTTTATTGTTTACGTAATGTAACATTCAGCAATGAAGGTAAAGTTGGATAAGTTTTGTGCTGGTAAAAATAAAAACTTCAAGCCTCAATTGTGCATAAGAACCGGCAAGATTTTCCTTTGAAGTTAATTTTCAGCTGCGTTTTATGTTTGAAGATCTATCTCAGGCGCACTTGTTAACTTGATAAGTCTTTATTTTGCGTTTGAATTAACGGTTTTTCGTTTAACTATATATGTAATAAATACTAGAGATTACATTTTCTGTAATGAGCGATTAATGTGCTTGTAAACGTGTGTGAGTTTTTAGGATATTCTCATTCAAAGAAAACCACTCGCGAGACAATTAATGTCTTGCGTGTGTGATATGTAAAAAAAAGTAGACAATTTACTTTATAAAAAAGTTTCCAGATTAGAGCGAAGCAAATTTGATACTGTTATAGTTATTACTGTACGAGTTTTATTAAACATCCTTGATTGATGTTAATGTTCTATTAAGATCGGTATGCGTTGAAAATTTGTAGGTGTTTACAAAAAACAAAGCGAGATTAATGTTTAGGCTACATTTTTCTTATCGTTATGTGTATCTGAAACAGGCGACGATTTAGTTCTTTTTGAAATGTTGCTCGAAAAATTATTTGTTCGAATTAGATAAGATATATCATATTCAGTCCTGAAATTTTCGCTTGAACGTGTCACTTGTGACATTAAGTTTTAACGTTCGTTGAGTCCACGTCTAATTCATTTACAACGAAAGGGAGAATAATCATTAACTTACATGTTTAACGAGAACTAATGTTAACCAATGATTTATTACTTGTTACATAATATGGTTTTAGGTTCAACAGGTAAATAAATGCTTAAAGACGAGGAATATTTTAAAACCAATGTTATTTAAGAGGGCCTATACGAATTTTGTTTGTAAATTACAACAAATTCAAATGTTATGTTCGAAGTTTTGATAAGATGCATCTCTTGTTAAATGAAAAGCCTATTTGTTGTTTTATTCTTCGTATTTGTAGTAAACCTATGCGAGCTCTATGTATTTACGTGGTAAAATGTATAGGCTGCCATGTCAGTT
Source organism: Medauroidea extradentata (assembly GCA_003012365.1). Lineage (NCBI taxonomy): Eukaryota > Metazoa > Arthropoda > Insecta > Phasmatodea > Phasmatidae > Medauroidea > Medauroidea extradentata. The sequence continues at coordinate 31,057 of PNEQ01030687.1, forward strand.
ACGTTTAAAAACAAAATTGTGTGTTTTTCTGCGTATATTACAAACCGTTTTATTTGTAGCTGACATGTGGCAGAAATATATGCAATAACACATTTTTTTATTAGTTGGTTAGGAGACTCTAAGCTTTAATTGTAGTATAATTACTGGATAGTAGGTCGGCTTTGTTAAATATGAATTTTAATCATTCTTATATTGTTCTGATAAAAGTTAACGCTACGGTTTACTTAAACAATTCTGTTTATTTAGTATCAACCAAATCAGAAATTTAATTCATTATATGTGCAGTGACTCAAATTAAAATCATTTTAATTACAGAAAAGAAAACAGTTTTTTTTTCTGAGTAGGTATTTATTATTGCTCTCATTGTTGCCAATTTCTAAATATTTTATTCATAAATCGTCTTGAAAGGTAGAGCGGTATTCCAAGCATTTTTGTACATATATTTTTCTTGCATGGTTTTATATGAAATTGTAATTAACAGTAAAAAATGTCAGTATATTTTAACTGTCAAGTATTAATTCACAAATACTTATATTTATAAATTACATAAAAATGTGTAGACCTATTGTAATTCTCGATGTGTGTTAAGATGTAATATGTAGTTGCGAAAAATGTAACTGAGACACTGATGTATGCCTAAAACCAACGAGCTTCTACAATAGTAGTTTGAAGAAGTCGGTCAGCAATTAGCAATCATCTCAAGAGAATTATGTAAACGTTACATTCCTTTTCTCAAGGACGTAATTAATAAGTAATAATCAATACAATAAGATGTAACACGGTGTAAACAATAGAGCTAGCATCCAGTTTTACGTCACGGTGAGGTTTGAATTTTTTATATAAACTTTATTACCTTGTTAAACTGAGAAAATTATTAAAAACTCGTTACTTAATTTATACTATAATGTGTCGTTAAGATGGAACCGCAATGTAAAATTTTTATTTACTTTTACACAATAATCCTTGGGGACTTGATGCAGAAAATTTGGTAAACAACTGTAAAATATTATAGTAAATAAAAAATAATAATCTTGTAAATATACAGACACAGCAACATACTATTTCTGTGTATTTTGCCAATATATTTATTTATCAACAACTTTTTATTTACAAACAATTTTGTAAATTTCTGACTTATTTCTTATAAATTTACAGCAGTTTTTGAAGTATCTCTAAAAACTTATTGACAGATCATAATATTGTGAAACATCTGTATATTTTGATAAGACTTTGCTCGGCAATCCATTTCACATTTATGCAAATAACGGTATGTGTTTTGAATATAATGCTTGAAAAAAATGCAGTAATACAATGCACAGACGTATTTAGTTTTTTTTAAATAATACCCACTTAGCCCGCGAAAATTATTTTGGTTCATTTCGGTTAATTTTCATAACAATATTTGCAAAATTTTGGGTGCAAAGATCTACAATACTGCGTGGTTTGTTTCCGAGATAAAATTACGACACAAATGACTGTGTATATAAGAAAAAATATATGGTGGCAAATACAAATTATTTTGTAGGCATTTACCCGGTAAAATATATTTGGTGCTTACAGCAAAAACATTTTGTTGTGACCAATAAACATTAGTTACGAAAATATAATTTTGTGGTTACCACGAAATTATTTTGCAGGGAAGAGCTCATAAAAAATTTTTTCTTTCAGTGTGTGTTGACGAAGTTTATTCGTTTAAAATTAAACGTACTGTTCATAAACATTGATTACAATGTTCGCGCAGATATTTATAATGCTTTCTACAGCTTCAAAGATTTGTGACCGTTTTTGTAGTACTTGACTTGCTCACTAGTTTAAGCTTGTAAATAATTTTCCGTATTCCATTCAGTTTTAAATGCCTTGGAGAGGAATGTTTGATTATACATGCACACTGTGAGTGTTTGTGTTGCTGGTTATATATTTTTTTTATCTTATATCGTATTGTAAATTAAATCTAATAATGTAATATAATTTGTTAACTTATAATTCTCGTGTCATGACTCATAGGTACAGTTACAGGGTAACCCTACCCTACTCCGTAACAGAAATATGTTAAACATTTAAATTGTAATCTTGTATTTGATACATTGGGCACTTGTTGCCAAAACTACAAATGACTGCTCTCTGTTGGTAACTTATTGAACTCGAAAAACAAATCCCTCCCAGGTTTGTGTAGCCCGCAAAGTGGTTTATCACGATATTCAGGTACAACACGATACATAGTCAGTTTACCTACTACTGCTTCTTAATCCCGTTTTTTAGTTACGATGCGAATGAATACTTCCCAATGTAGGCCTAACAGAAACGTATCGAATGAACTTGTTAAAATACGAAAAATAATGTAAGTTTATGAGGCTAGGTTTGGTGTGCAAAAAAAATATATATAGCCTATATATATATATATATATATATATATATATATATATATATATATATTTAAGCAAATTATATCAGATCAAATGGACGCCTTCAAAGAATATTTAAATATTCTTTGAAGACGTCCATTTGATCTGATATAATTTGCTTAAAATAAGGACAAAGTTTGTGTGTATTAGCCAGTTACCCTCATTAAGAATTTGTAATTTAGTCTACCATAAACAGAAAATGTCATAAATGATAATAAAACATTCGCCTTCACGTCTGTGATATGTATTGGACACTATATTCATTACTTTGCTGTACTAAATGTTTATACCCAATCGCCTTAACGAGGAAATCAAACTCGATAAAACACAACTAACAAACTTCACAAGCAAAAATCTAGTAAGTTTATTCGATAAAATATGTTATATCGTAAATGTGATATGTTTATTGTAGTGGTAGGAAAATTTCGTAGAGTAGGTAAAGAAATAATGATTGTTACAATAATGTGTATGTAGTCAAGAGATAAAGTTCAACAATAAGTCTATATGGTTTTGCTCATACGAAACGGCGAAACAAATGTGCTACTTGAGCCTACACTGAAAAAAATATATATAAAAAGCATAACAGTCTTTTTTTTCTGATATATTTAAACGTATCGTTCAATTTACTTGATCCTTTTATTGAGTCAACAGAAACCTCCAAAACAAGTGAACATATTGGTTGATTCAACTGAATAATACTCAATTGGCTACATGCTGACTTATATACGGTTTGTTGTACCAAATATTTCAGTCAGTACGCCTGTAAAATTTCTAAACATTCTTCAAGTGAGTAGAAAAAACATATACGTAGGCATTTAAAAAAAATATATTTTATAACCTTTCAGCAGAGTTAACTGTCATGTATTTTAAAGTGACATTTCTATGAACAAGTGCAAATTTTCTACTTAGGATAATTCACTTTTATGTCTACTGTATTTTTATTAGTTAGATATAAAAAGTCAGCCCCACTTAGCACTTCAGTTATTTGTTTATTACAGATGTACAAGGCAGAAGAACTTTCGAATTTGGTTCATTTAGTCAAATGCTTGAAAATATAAATAATTATAACTTATTTATTTATAACAGAGATTTAAATTCAACACCTATTTTAGTAACATAATTCATTGCACCGTTAACTATCATATAAATGCGAAAAATAGCTAGTTTATGTAGGATGTCGATGTACTTTTAGTTAACAGAAAAATATAGTTAAGATATATGACATTAATGTGCTTGCGAACAACCATATATATATATATATATATATATATATATATATATATATATATATATATATATAGGCTATGTAACGCGGTGTTCCAAATGAATATACAAAACATTGGTTGTACCCTCCGATTGACAAAGATTTTAAACTACGGCAAATGTAGGCCTACTGTAGACATTTTAACTGATTTATTTTGTATGCATTTTCTTCCGTAGGAACATAATTCGCCTAGAAGGTGCTGTTACCATTCTAATCAAATAATATATAATTTAAGTTCACTCGCACACCTACCGTTCTAATTTTGCTAAAGGGGTTTACCGGATTATCTAAGGAGTTGTCGTTTTCTTTTGGTGATTTATGTATTCTCAGAGCAAATTTATAAATACAGAAAATTAAAAGTAAATAAAACGTACGTTTTACCCGAACCACAAATGAAAATACCTTAAAATAATGCAAATTTTCAGGAAGAAAGAATGCTGATTTAACCTTGGATTCAACAATTCTTTTCTTTATAGTACTAAAACTTTAGGTGTTTAAATGCAATTTTATACTTGCAGTATGTCATCGAAGTCGTATCAAATACCATTTTATGGCATACGGCTCGTACATTACTTAGATACAACTTCCAACAGTATATAACTACAGGTAGTAATTTAATTTACTTAGAACATTCATTAAAATGTCATTACTCTCAGTTCAAATTTCGAATGTCCAAAGAAAATTTAAAAAATGAATTGTGGCTCTTAGAGTTAACGTACAAATGAGAATTAATATTTTATACACAAATTAAAATACGTTGTCCAGTTAAAAGGGTTACTAAAACTGGAACTTCTATATCAAGTGAGACATCTTTTAGAAAATTAAAACTAAGGTTTAGATTTTCAAATTTTGCATACAGTTCTGTAGTGTTTGGTTTGGTGTTATTGATGAAGTTGAGAGGAAAATGGCCCTATGTGTGCTTCTGTAAACAGTTTAAAAGAAAATGATAGTTCAGTGATCGGTTACAACCTCTACCAAAGTTTTCTGTCTCATCCCTTTGCAGCATTGAAATCTCCAAACACTGGAGAAGTAAGATGAGCACACGCAGTGAAACGAGTTTCAAACTCCGTTAGATAGAAAGAAATGGCACAAATGACGATCCCTTACTTACATTTGCGAAATACGAATTTGGCAGACAGCATTATTTTGTTTTTTAAACAATAATGTACGTGTACACTTAATGAAATTGTTATTTTGAACATATAAAATGTTTCTACTACAATTCCCTGTACTTAATGGATGCAGGTCATAAACAACTACATATTAATTCATATTTATTAAACTGTACGTTGGGCAGCACCGTTTTTTTGTTCAACCTAAAATTTTGGTACTTAAGCATATTTTCTGTGTATGTTAGACTTTTTTTTCAGAGCAGAACGAAATAATGTATTTTTACTTTTTTTTTCTCAAAAAACGTTTTTAAATATCTATCAGGCTATTATGATTAACGCAAGCATTAAATAATTAGGATATATTTGATTTAAATCAACGGAAAACTCGTGTGATGAAGCTAATTTTAAGATATTTGGGGAGTATTATTTTAAAATTTCTACACCATAAACTTTAAAACCCAACATTTTTCATGTCACTTACGGTGAACACAGTGCAGTTTTTTAAACATGTTCACGTACACCTGTATTATGTCTCGTGTTTACAAAATTATTTATGTATTATTAATACTTTTGTTCGTGAACGTTATAATGAACATTAGATTTTAATTCGAACGGTTACGTGATAAAATTATAATTTATTTGTTCTGATATAAAATTAATTTTGCAACCTGATACCAAAGATATGGTCTGTAGAATTTATTAACATTTTACATGGTCGCTTTTTATTGCTTAGTAAAAACAAAACGCGTTTCATTTTCTGCATACTTTGTCTTTAAGGTGTATAACAATTTTAAAAAGGTTGTGTTTTTATAGAAACGCGTTTCATATAAGTACGAAATTATTTTGATAAACACTTATTTTAAATGAGTCCGAGTTTTGTTTGTTAAAATGTTGCGTTCAGAAGTAGAGAGTAGCCGTACTCGATACGTTTTGTAAACTATAGGCTTAATTTTCCAAAGGTTAAATTGTCATTGTTTCGGTCTTCCACAGTGAATGTTTTGTGTTCGTGGATAAAAACAAGAACTGTAAATATATTAAAAGACAGTGGTCCAATTAGTTACAAACACATTGTTGAAATTATCATTGCGATGAATATTTAGTACACTGCTTTATCAGTAATATTCAAATATTGCTCAAACGACTTATTTGTGTGGAATACATACAGCAATAAACATTTGTGAAGATGTTGTAGATAAACAAATTTAGGTCATGTGTGTACCGTAAATGAGTTAAAAACTCATCTATGTATTGCACAAGAATTTCGTTGTATCAACTAATTTCAGTTGCCCATAATTTTTTAACAATTAAGTTAAATGTTATCGTATATCAAATTAAAACATGTATAAATTTACATTTTACTTGGGTTAATAGTTTTATAACATTTAAGTGTGAATTATAACTACAATTATTGTCAAGTTAATCGATACTGGTAACGTGATGTCGACAACATTATCGCTTTTGTTATGCTACTGGAAGTGAAAAATTTATATGACAATTCGACCGTGTCTGAATTCACAGGGAACTATTTTAGTTAATGTAGGAAACGCAACTATAGTATACTTATAAAGTCTAACTGTAACCGCTTTGCTAGCCGTCGCATTTGTTCTCAAGTTTTTGACAGTAAATCATGCATGAAAAATATTAAGCATAGGCTACATCATTGTTCAGGAGTAAATTTTTTGTTATTTAGAAGTAGGTAGTAGTATTCTAGTCAGCTACTATTTTTTTATGAAACACTATATAAGGTTGTGGACAAAACACAATTGATAATTTTAATAGGAATGACAAAAATTAATCAGTTCCATGTAACATGATTAATATTTCTTTTTTGTTCACGGGAAATGAAATCTTTGTTGAATGTTGGTAGTTGTGTATGCATAGATTCTGTCGCAAACTTTAGTTTTCTCAAAGTGAAGAAAGTGAATTTCCTTCTGTCAAGCGTTTCTGGAGAACGGTTTTATTCAGGGAATTGTGCATTAAAATTAAATATTACAAGATAACGTGGAGATTAAAAAAACGAAATACTTGTTTTGAAGGGTAGTTATGCTGTTATTAGGTTAGGTAGTGTTCTGTAAGAAATTGTGCTTACTTATTATGCGATGAAGAATGTTTAGTTAAATTTCGAACCTTCTTCATACGTAATACTAAGTAGTTGAAGACAATGAATCCCACATAACAAAGACATGTTTCACAGTCGGCGGGTCGCCGCTACCCAAGATGTGAACCCAGAGCGGGCGCGACGGAATGTCGTAGACGACGACGCTTACCTTGCTGACTGCTCTTGCGGGTTGTCTTCTTCTCCTTCATCCAGGGGTACTCGGGCACGTTGACGCCCTGCTGCTGAGGTGGCGGCGCCTCTCCCAGGCTGTGGTAGCCGGCGGGTGGCGGGCTGGGAGGCGGCATCTCGCCTCCCAGGTGCGGCAGCGCTGTCATGAACTCCGCCATCGACGGCTGGCTGTTGATAAAGCCCGTCTCGGCGGCGGCGAGGCAGCCGTGTGGCGGCGGAGGCGGCGCCCCACCCCCGGCCAGCCAGAAGCCGCCTCCGCCGCCGCCGGCCGCGTCCAGCACCGGCGTCGGTGGCCGCGTCTTGGACGGCGCGAAGTCGTCGTCGTCGTCCTCGGCGACGTGCTGTCCCCTGGGCTGCTGCTTGCCGCGCATTGCCGCCTTTTTTTCTCGACGAGGGGGTGGGTGGACGCGTGCGGAAAGAGACCGGGGTGGGGGTGGAGGGTTTTATTACAGCCGGGGTAGCCGGAAGGGGAGTTTTCGGCTCGTCTTTGCCCTTCTTTTATCGCCCCCGCGGCACCCTCTAGCGAGCCGCTTCCGTCGATCTGTCAATGTCTAGCCCCATCACTAATCGCCCAGCCTCCGAGAGTCACATCTTAACTGACGGGCGGACAGTCTCTCGCCCGCGAACACGTTTCACTCTCTCGGCACATGTTCCGAAGACGTCATCGCACGCGATTGGTTACTCACTCCGCCTGACGCCCGCAAACACGTCAACGCCCGAGACCCACAGTCAGCATGGTCCGCACAAACCCGAAACGCCTCTTCCTCAGCATTCGTCGAAGATCACTCGGAGGAACGCGTGAGGACGCATTTAATGTTTCCCTCTGTGAGGTTTCTTGTGTTTCACCTTCACAGCGTGTTTTTTTTTTCCCCTTACGTCTTCGGGTTGTTTTCACCCCACTTGGAGTTACCAACGTGAGGGTTTAATACTTACTAGTATATTAATTCCTGACCGCATCTTCGAGGGCTCCACCCTCTCGCGGACACCTGAAGACAAGCAGACGACGGCGTCCCAACGCCGGCATCGACTGTGGCCGTCCGAGATCTTCGGCGCCCGTCGGAGGTGGTCGGCGTGGGAGGGGGTAGCTTCCCAGTCACACGCGTCACTCTGCCACGGGGGTTGAAAGAAGGGTAAAGGGGGTTGTCTGTCCCGCTGGTGGGGGGAAAACTTGACAGTTCGGGAGCACTCGCCCGCCTCGCACGCGCACAATAACCCTCACTTCCACGATCAAGCTCCTCCACGGACTATCTGGTCGCGCCCAGCGGTACGTACACGCGACGTCCGTGTTATTTCGTTCCTTTTCTTCGTCATACCTCCTTCTGTGCCAGGGGAGGGGTTGGGGAGGGGTGGGAGGTGGGTACTCTTCTTCCTCAGCTTGTCCGTGCGCGTGTGTGGGACCCCGTTATATTTTTTTATATGTTACTTTTTATTTTTCCTCTAGCCGCGCCTCTCTCCCTCTCTCGCCGGCGTTGTTGTTGTCGGACCACGTGACCCCTCGCGTGTCAACCAATGACGGCGCAGGAGTTTCGAAAGCCCGGAAAGGAAGGACTGTTGCAACCCTCTCCTCTCCCGACTACATGTCGGATAGACAGTTCCCAGAGTTTTGGTTCAGTCCCCGCAGGACGGAGGGAGGGCTAATGTGGGTAGGGGCGTCGGCGGGGAAGGGGGGAGGGGGCGAGCCTAAAGAGCTTTCTGATGGGAGCGCGAGGGGAGGGGATGATGCCTCGGTCGTCGGAGAGGGGCATGGTTGAAACCGTCGAGGGGAGGAAGGGGAAAATAATATTTAGTAAAAAAAGGGGGGAGGGAGGTTTGAGAGGGCGGTGGAAAAGAAGAAGTAGGGGAAGACAGCACTTTTTAGCCGTCAATGTTGCGTGCGGAGTAGTTTTGACAAGACGGCAGACATTTCGACAATGTCCGTCGAAGGGAAGTGTCGCTAATACTGTCGCGTACTCCTTGACGGCAGAGGGAGAAGGGGAGAGTAGACGGTCATTCGCACTGTCAAGTGACGACCCGCTTTAGCTGTTTGCCGCTCCTTACCCCTCCAAGGCTGCTTCCCCCTCCCCTTTCTACTAGACAGGCATAACTTCACGTCACTGATGGCTTTGAAGAATCAGCTGGGTCTTTGTCAGTGGCGCCAGCGGTTTTCTTAAGAGCGTGGGGGGAGAGGGGAGTAACTTGTTACTGCGAAATTCCTCCTCCCATACTGTCGGACCTAGCATCAACACCTTTCATGGCGTGTTTCTTCCGTGTGCTTCGGTATTCATTCATTACAATCGCAATGTGTTACATGGCTCGAACCGTAATGTTTCATGTCCAGAGCCCCACGCAATGTAAATATAGGCTGTTAAAGCAGAACTGCTACAAGAGACAGGGATTTATCATCTTTGCTCTCTGTATTTTTTAAATTCGCTATCACATAATTTTAGCCGCAGTACACTCTAAATCTGAATTAGTGAATATGCACTGATTCACGCTGATAGAAGAAGCAGTTTCAACAATTTTAATCAGTGAAAGTAGTCACAATTTAATTTGTGAATATTCACTGATTTCCTTCAAGAGTGCCGACATATCACAAGTGAATCAGTGAATATTAACAGGTTTTTTCAGTTGTTTTCAAAGAACAGTTTTCACTTATTGAATCAGTGAAAAATTTCTGAAAAATCTGTGGACTTTCACTAATTAACTGGTGGAATATTGGCACTCTTTATCGGAATCAGTGAATAGTCACCGATTTCACAGCGGTTTCTCACTGATTCAGTTCGTTGAAATTGCTCCATCGATCGGCGAGAATAAGTGAATATTCACTAATTCAGATTTAGAGTGTATTAAACGTAGCATACAAGTCGCATTCCTTGACACTATGGATTATAGAAAGCTTAGGGCCATAATGTTTTATAATAAAACCGTACACTTTACATGTTGCATTATGCTGTCAGCGCACTGCAAGGTTTTAGTTGTATTTGTTATTACTATTCTGTCCAAACGCGTTACATCATTACTACATGTTTGCCCGTGTTTAAACACTAGGAACCATATGTACAAATGAGTTTTACGTAACACCGACTTATAATATGACAAGTCGTGTGATCATTTTAATGGCGCATTTAATTGTACAGAATACACGTACAAATTTTGCTATAACGGATTTAAAATTAGACAAGTAAGAATATCTGGAGAGGAGGAAGGATGGCAGAAGAAAATTCTCTGCGAGCAACAACAGCATTAGACGATTCAGTTTTTGTGTAACATTTTCAAAGTTCGCACTGATTAATGAAGTTACACCTGTGAAATAAAGCGATATTATGTTGTCTCTCATATTCATAATGTGGTAAAGTTCTCGTGCCCTTACTTCATTGCATTAATCATTAGAATGATGACAGCTAATTTTGCAACTGTATGTGTAGCGTCCCGGAAATATCGCGGATTCAACTAAGAAGAGGTTGGATTTCTAAGTCATGTATATGTTGGATACTTTTCCGATTGGGTCATTGTTTATTAAGCGTGACGTTGAGGACTTCGAACCAATGGCGGAGATTCATAAAAACACTCGTGGACTCCCGCGCTGCATCGTCAAATGATCAAATGCTCACTCACTGGAGCAGCAACCAGTGTACAAGTAGCTGAGGATATAGTGTACACAGGACTGTGCAGTCCAGCCTGCTGGTCGCTGAACCCGCGAAATATCCGCGACTCAACTATAAGTAAATAAACAATAACACTGTATTTTCAGTTAAATGACTATAATTTAGGCCATGTATCCTGTTCTGTAACTCTAAATCTTCTTGTGTGTATGGTTGGGTTTATCTCTGTGTTGGCTATAAAAGAACTTAATGACCGACTGCCTGACTGGCTGAAATATCAAGCTACAGTCCAAGCCGTTGGACCTAGATACATGAATTTTGTGTGTGTGTTCTCCTTTGGGCGTAGGCAAGTATTTAGGAAAGAACTTTCTTCGAAATTCTACACTTTAAGGGACAAAAAATTTTGTAACACGTGTTTCGGAAAACCGTTGATATAGCTCAAAACGAATGAGTGACTGTCGTGTTTTTCATTCGACTAGATATTAATACAAATACATGCTAGGCAAATAGGTTTAGAGGATTTTTCAAAAATCGACCATTAAGAAATTGAAATGACGCGAAATGAGTTTTCGATCAACCCTCGATATGGAACCTTTCGAGATACAGAGCTGTTTTCCGCTTCGAAATGATAAATACGTAAACATCCATAGATAATTTTAGGTTTTTTCCAAAATTTGACCCCTAAGGAGTGAAAAAAGGCAGAATGTGTTTTATGACTTGCCTATATAGGCCTAACTCGAATTCAATGGTCTGACGTCATAGTTTTCACTTTAATGGGGCGCACATAGAAAAGTTAAAAATGTGATTTAGGCCTATGGTTTTTTTGAAATTCGATTCTTAAACGAAGTAGTACATTGGTAAAACCCTTGGTCTCGCATTCGGTGTGAGCCGGAAACGATCCACCATCCAGTCAAACTAATTTCGGATTTCCACTGTTTTCTGAAATTTATCCGTGCGAATGTAGGACGGCATCCTTCAGGCCGGCTTCCTTTCCCTTGCTCTGTCTATGAACAACTGACACTATTTACTATGTATAACATCGCTGTCAATGACCGTTAAGTCCTACCTTCCTGATTCTCTCATAGCATTAAGAAATTACCTTTAGATCAGGAAAACCATCAAATAAGCATCCGTACGCGTCTCGAGTTTCTAGGTAATATTTTATGTAGGCCTACCTGAACATAATATTTTTACAGGGGATGTACAAAATAATTATTTCTGAATAAACAATATAAATCTACTACTTCGGCATTAATCGATTAATTCGTGCCGATTTCATGTAGGCTACTTTACTTGTCCCGTTTTAGGGAATTAATCAACGTATCTAAATATAATTTTCACAGGGAATGAACAACATGTATATCCATGTTTGCATTTTAAATACTTTTAAACTATTCCTCAATGAACCGTATAAATCTGTTTCTTCAGCATTACTCGATTAATTCGCATCGATTTAGTTTACTATTCCTGAGATATAATTGGGGAAAAGTTGAAGTTGTAGTCATGGCAAAGCATGTTTACTCGATTTGCTGTGAAAACGTTATGATTTCTTAAAATCGGAACTCGACTATGTGGACCAAGGCCTGAGAGCATGTGGGCACTTAGGCTGACTTCTTATCGCTTATCACTTTACTTCATCGCCTCTAAGCACCTACCAGTCTTCTCGTCGAGCAGGAGTCGGTTATGCTCGTTGTAGTCCAACAGCGCGCAAATCAGATCTGCAATAAGGTTTAAATTATTTCATGGCGTGTCAAGAGCCAAAGGCATATACTACAGATGCCAGGCTTTACACTTCTCCCTTTACCTTAAGGAAACTGAGCATCGATGCCCTAAATAGGCCATATTGAACTATTTTCAGTACACTGCAACACAGACGTTGCGGCCAGCAGAAAATATTTTCTCATTAATGGACCTCAAGAAAATTTTTTGTGGTGACAAAAATTACCTCTTGCTGCTACCAGCAAATTTTTCCAGTGACAACAAAAAACGTCACAACTTCTACAAAATGTTAGATGGTTTCATATTAACAAAATATGTTCTGGCCACCACAAAAATGTTTATTTTCGTGATTTTTGTTTCAATTTAACGATATTTTAGAGTACTTAAAGTGACTGTGGTGCTCTCGTTATAGTCTGTTACCAATTGTAGAAAAAGTTCGTCATACCAGAACTGTTTCCTTACAGAGATATGAGTATACACATAAACACTATTTTACAAAAGTAAAAATCTTAACAGTACACAAAAAATAACAGTAGACCATGTGTATACTTTTTAAAACTTGCAGCTTGTGAGGAATTCTTGACGTTCAATTGAAGCAAGAATCAGCTATATTTATCGACTGACAGTGTGAGAGGTTAAGTTGCAGAAGTTTCAAAGAACGAGACAGTAGGCATCTGGTCGTAGTGTTCCAAATACCACCAGCACGATCAGAAATGTCGCCGCTGAAACTACGGCGATATGAATAATATTAGCTAATAAGTATTGTTAAAAAATTGTATTTTAATATTTTAGTTTTGTAACATAACTGACAATAACACTTTTCCGAAAAGTACTAAGAGGGCACAGTTACTTTTAAATTATACAAAAATAATTGTATTGTCTATGAAGTAGAATTTAAATTAAATTTATTAACTATTCGTTAGACGCAAATCAAAATCAGATTTGGCTGCATTTCAAATATTACGAAATTTTTTGCGCTTTCAATTTTTGTTTCTACGTTAGGTCACCTAAAATGTTGTTAAACAGTGATAATATTAAAATAAGTTGATCAATTTTCATATTTTTACTAACACCAGAAATAAATTATTTGTAACTAAACAATTGTTGTGTATTAAAATCTTTAACATTTATTTATTTATTGCTTTCATTAACAGTAGTTCACATCTTGCAAACGCTAATGTACCGCGAGAAAAAAAATGTGTGTGTGTTGGTGTGTGTGTGTTGGTGTGTGTGTTGGTGTGTGTGTGTGTGTAGTATATGCTCTTTGGTGCTCTCACTCCCTTCATTCTCTTTGTTTGGGACGATGCACTTACATGTGTTTGTAAGAAAAATATGCAAAGGTTTTAAGAATGTTTGTGGGCGACTCAATAATCTTTCAACTTGCTTACAGGCATTGTGTTTCAAGCGACGAATAACTGTTTACAGACTGAAAAATGTGCGGCCAAGTTTTTTTATTATTTTTTTTTATTTTGTGTAGTTAAACGTCTGTTACAGCCGGGAAATTCTTACAAAATTTTTCCTCTTACACTTATTGTAAACATTATTGTAATATGTGACGCACGTTTTCTTCAGTAATATCAAACCGTAGTTGTAATTGAGATGGCGTACGCGAGGGATAGCGAGTGAGTATACAGCTTCGTACTCTATCTATCTATCTAACGTACTTGTGACGTATTTGCGAGAGTAAGAGCACGAGAGAGCACACTCTGGGTGGATCGAGACACGGCCTTGGATTGCACCAAAGTCGCCCTTTTGAGAGGAGCCCGGGGGTACGACAAGCCCACTCGTGCGTCGCCCCATAAATTTACTTCGCCACCCTCCCTGTTATTTTTTTTCACCCCGCTGAATATCCCTCTGCCCCTTTCGACGCTGTACCCCTCCGCTGTCCCTTGCGAACAAGTGCGCGGTCACTATTTTCGGGAGGGTGACGACGTAATCGGCGTCTGTCACGATGACGCTGCTGGAGGTCAGGAGTCAGATGTTACTCGATCAGGCGGCATGCGCTCTTAACGCTGAATCACTGGGTTCAATCAGTTAACTGTCGCTTGGAAGAATAATCTGCTTACATTCCGGCGTGTTTGTTAAAAAATTTACAGAGTTAAAAACTTAAGCACACTGTAAAAAATTGCTGTACTTTTACAAGGAAATTCCTTAGAAACTCAGATGCCAAAGAAATCCCTCGTAAAACGTAAAACATCAGTGGTTGTTCTTGTAAAAAAAAAAAATACAACTTTCGTGTTTGTAAAATTACTACGTATAGAATTATATATGGACTTGCAACAAACAAGAAATTAGTTTTAAATATTAATTTAACTTTAGTAATGACAGTAACCTTACATATAAAATACGTTATGAATAAGTAAATTGTTTAGTCTATTTGATAAAGTAAACAAGTCTATCAGCCTCAATTGTGAGAAAAACGAAAACAATTGTCTAAAACTTGTTTACAGTAGTAAAAAAATGCGTGTATCTACCAATATGTAATAGACAGTAAGAGGAACATATTAAACCATTAGGCTAAAACATAAAGTATGGATATTGCATCTGTTGCTATAATAATTTTTTCAAATCGGACATGTTCCCTTTTTCAAGTTAATGAGTGTCTTTTGTGGCTATTATTATATATTTTACAAATATTTATTAAAATAGTGAATTTTGTGTTAGACCTAAGTGACTGATGGACCATCAGAAAATATACTTTGACCGTTACATCGGTTGTTATAACGATTTGAGTCAAGGAATTGTTTCCTTTTTTCAAATAAACGTATCAATTTTACTGCGTATGGCTTTAATAATCACAAATGTACTGCAAAACTACTTCATTGCCATAAATAAAACGTATGAGAACAACAATGTTTGATCACAGTAAACCAATATTTTATTTGCATAGAAAACATGACTTATTGTCTACTGTCTGTTAACTTTGAAATTCCTTCATAAAGTCATACACCATAATATTTTCACCCCACACCAGTATTACATTAATGATACAGATTCACATTGTTTTCAGAAATAGACAATGAACTAAAAATCAACAAAATCGTCTACCGACATTTGAATTTTTACCTCGTACTCCAAAAGAGAATGCCACCTTACTCACTTCCTTCACTGTCAGTCTGTGTAGAACTCCATAGCGACATCACATTGTACGATCTCTTTGTAGAATTCCTTTTATGGAGATGGAAGGTATCGTATTATTTTCCTTACATCAGCAATATTTTTTATCTTTGATTGCTAATGGAGCAGCATTTCTTCTGAGGAATACAGAGTATTACATCAATCTTCAGCATTTGGAATGATGCTTAAAGTGAACTATCAATACCTTCAGCACATGTAATATACCCACTTGCTTCCTTGTTATAGATCACCTATGCATATTTGGATAGAGTAAAAGAGTGTTCTTTGCAGACTGATTTGGTGTTTTTTTTATATTTAAAAAAAAAGACGAGACCACCATGTCTTGAAATCGAGTACCGTATGTCATTGAAATCGACGATGTTCGCTATGAAGTCTTGAGCGTTTTCCCTTGAGTTTGCAATCAAAGTCACATACTGGCGTGGTGTATAAATACGACCAACTTTCCTAATAACTCCTTTTATGAGTCCAAAGTCGCGGTCACAGGGTAAAAAATAGTCTTCTCTGACAGGTAAATATTGGAAAATTTTCTCAACTCTACCGGTCATTGTAAGCGACAACAGGAAACGGTTAATAGTGTGATTGCCATTTTGGCCACCGCATGAACCACTGAACACATGCAGTACTTTTATGTTTTTCGGCAGTTGCTCAATGTACCGGTAAAGAAATGTGCACATTACAACATGTCATGCACTAGGGTACGCAAAGGCAAGTTCTGCGTGTAATCGAAAGTAATTATTCCACAAATACTCGAATCGGCTGTACACAGTTTGCTGATACGTTCATTTTCTTAAAAACTTTGAAGCTCTTCGTTTACGCACTAACAGTTCTGCCGCAGCAACCAACTTTGCGGTGTCGTTTAGAATGAGTGATTTAAACTTGGCTTCTAACTATTCACAGGCGGGACAAACGTCGACTTGGGGACGCCCAAATCTGTAATTGAAATTTTCCTTGAAGTGTTTCAAATAGTAACTATAGCCTACGTGATTGTTGTTGTCCGATCTGGGTGTTTCAAAGTAAGTAGTTCATGCGTTTTCTTCACTGTCAACGATGAATCGAGGTAGACCACCTCATTTTGTCCATAATGGGTCACTTTCTTGGGAAACGAACTGATGCGCTCATCAATCTTACAAATTTCAGTTTGAGGCTTAGAATTTCCTCTACACTGTAAAAAAAGTTAGTAATGTTACTCATCATATGTATGGTAATATTCCCCAACCTTGAGAGGGAAATCCTTATTTTTTGTGTACATCAGTGGTATTTTCTCTTACTAATCTATACTCATATAAAATTCTAGCTATTTAATGTGTTACACCATAATATAATTTTATTAATCACAGGTACATACCTACATTCTTCACCGGTTGCTATCTTGTTCACATTTTCACCATAATTTATATAACTCTCCCCATGCAGTCGAGCATGTTTGCGCTTGTTGCATGCATAATCCTGTGCTTTTCGTACACGTTTCCGCTTTCGTGGGCTGTAATTTTATGTTTCTGTATTTTAGGCATTATTTAAGTCCTAAATGACAATTATATTTTTTCAACACATCAACACACAGAAAAAAGGTTGTTGTTCTTCTACTATTCATAAAACTGCTGCCAAATCAACCACTATTGCAGTCCTAGACACAACAAAACATCCTTAACATGTGAGAGACATCTAAAAGCAGAAAAAGGAATCAAGTTCACAAGACTTGATTCATTCTTCGACTCACTGAATATATTCTGTGCATGCTGATGCTAGAGAATTTAAGTGACAAGTTTCTTATTTGCACCAATTGATGCGCCTGTGGATTATCTATAAATCTAGGGGTTGGTGTCAAAGAACGCTAACTCCAAAAATTGACATTTTGAGGTAATAAAGGCACAAGGCACACATCATGGGTATCTCAGTTACCTACTGCCAAATTATCATTGGTGATCGAAATGTTATCGGAGTTGGCGCCGTGTTGTTTAGTAATATATAGTGTCAGAAAACATTATGTAGACTTACACTTATCTGACACGAAGTGAACCAACATTAATAACAAACTATGTGCACATAAAATACTTTGACAGTAACATTTGAAGGGCTTAGAATGATAGTGGTGTGAGTCACTTAGAGTAATTGTGACAAAACGATTAATTACTTTTACATGTTAAATACAACACAACGGAACTGTCTTTTATAACATGATTAATATAAATGTAAAAAGCACCTCTCAATAGAAGTGGCTTATACCACTATAATTCTAAACCCCTCATTTGTGTGTAAAAGTTGGCTGGACTTTTGTTTGTGTCCTTTCTCTCTGTTATAAAGTTACATTCTTAGACTGTTCTCGTCATTGTTGAGTGAGGTGTCAAGAGTGTAAACATGTACAGCAACGACAGGGGTAAATTATTGATGGACCTGGAGTTACATAGAAACAAATTGCCAACTAATGTTCAGACTTCCGTCAGCAATTAGAGTAGTCCATGTCCGTCATTGGATTCCGTTCTCCTGAACATATTAGAAGAGGTCCAGATGCCTTCACTACAACCCTGTGTTTCTGTGGTAAGTAATGATACGTCTTTGAGCATATAAATAATGTGTTAGGTATTATTCGTGTTTTCGTTCCTAATTTTGTCATTCTACGTCTTATTCTGCATAGGAAGCAGTTCCAGCCAAGGATGCCCAACTTCTAGATTCTGATTATGCGTATGTAGAAACATCTAGCAACTACTGCACAGAAGAGCCGGCTATGAATAAGAAGCCAGCAGAAAGGTATGTAAAAACCTACACAACATTAACTGCGAGACCAGGTACTACAACTAGTATGGACATTGTTGCAACTATGAATGAGTCACTCAGTGCAGAGCAAGATGTCAGCAAACAAGATACCCCTAGTAATAAAGAATGCAAGCGAAAAAGAAATAAGGTCATCAAACCAGAAACCTGGAAACGAAATAAATTTAAGAGTGACATAGCAATGGGAAAAGAGCACATATAAATAAGTAGTGGGAAAAATATACCTGCTAAGAAAGTTGTTGACAAAGATTGTTCTAAGTGTTCCAGAAAATGTAATCTCTCGTTCGACGATAAATACACGCAGAAAATTCATGAAGAATACTGGAAAATCAGAAATATCAATACAAAGCGGCAATATTTAAAGGGTTTAATAGGCGTGGTAGAAAAATCACCTTTAAATACTAAACGTGAACAATCGAGAACAAAATATACAAGGCAGGTTTTTTTTCATTAATGACAATGTGAAAACGCAGGTATATCAGGGATTTTTCATGGCTACGTTATACAATTCAAATACAGTAGCCAACTTTATTTATTAAAGAAAAGTGATGAATGCAATATTGCATTGACCGATCAAATGGCAGGCACGGGCCTGGAATCATGAGATCACAAGATACACGAGCGTATATAGTAATATTGCATCATTTCCTCGGGTTCCGTCTCATTACACAAGAAAGGGCCGTTCAAGAGAATATCTGCCATCAGATTTAAATATTACCGAAATGTATGATTGTACGTGGAATTATGTGTGAAATATGGCTTGGAACCAGAAAAACTATATTTCTATCGTCCCATTTTCAACAACAATTTTCGCATAGCTTTTCATTACCATAGGAAAGATCAATGTAACAAGTGTTTTACATATGGAAAAATGTTTGAAAATTAAAAAGAGGAGAAGCGGGAAAGTCGTGAAGAACACATCCAAAGGAAGGAGAATGCACGGAAAATGAAAAACATATGTAAAGAAAAATCTTTAAAAGGAGATGCACTTTTTTTAAATTTGATTTCGAAGCAGTGCGATATTGCCCACACGTGAAGGTAAAGACTATATTCTACAAAAGACGACTGGCAGTTTACAATTTAACTGTTTATAATGTAGCTTCCAGGAATGCTGAAAACTTCATGTGGCACGAGAGGATTGGTGGTTGAGGCGCAGCAGAAGTAGCATCATGTCTCTTGTCTGTGATGAAAAACAAACAAGATGGTAAAATATTTGGTTTTATATCTGACACGCGTAGAAGACAAAATAGAAACAGTTTAATTGATAGTATGTTCTTATAAACAGCGAATGTTCTGGATGTTCCAACCCTCGACCAAGTGTTTTTTGAACATGGGCATTCTCAAATGGAATGTGAAACAGTTCACGCCCATATTGAGAATAACAGCAATAACGCTGACATTTTTGGTCCTTCAGGATGGTATACCGTAGTTTGAACAGCATCCAAGAGAGGAAAACATATGGTTACTGAAATAGACCAGAGTGATATATTTGACTTCAAGGTTCTTTAGACCAAACTAATACAAAACAAGAAAGTTGATACAAATGACAACAATGTAAATTGGTTGAAGGTAGTATGGTTTCAGTACAGAAAATACCAACACATTTACTTTAAGTATGACTTATGTGCGGAAGACTTCTATAAGTTCAAAGTTCGGTGAAGGGTGTCTTGTGGATTTTCAATGAACAATATTCAGTTACAACAGAAATATTTTGAAGCACTGAATGTACAAGATGAGAAAGTGAAATATATGTCAGAACTTTGTGACAAGAAAATAATACCTGGACAGTACCACCTATTTTACAATAATTTGAAACGTGGAGTTGTGGGTGAAGTAGCTAATTAGTGTTTGGGAGGGGGGAGGTCATGACTCTAATTATATGTTTTGGGCCATAACAACAGGTTGTACTGTGGTTTGTTGTAGTGTAGTACCATCCTGCTTGAACAATGTTAACAAACGAACAGGAATTTCTGTTAGTGTCAAAGCAATCTAACTCTATTTTGTTGGTGCTAACTACATAGGGATAGTAGTTGCACTTAATGCCAAAGAAATGTAACTATCTTTCTTTGTTAATTGAAACCCATTTAATGTAGTTAAAAGTGGTGATAATTTTATAAGTGTATTTGTAATGAACCACTTGACATATGATGTAAATTGCATTCCATTGGCACCATTTATGTGGCAGTAACATTAAAATAACTGCGCATACTTTCCGCTTCTCCTCTCTCCTGAAAACCTACGATTTTCGAGACAGCGTTAACTTATTTTCGCCTAAAAGTGAACTTGTTTCCTTTATGAAATAACTGATTCAAATAGATTTTAAATGAAATTATAAAAAGAAAAAATTTCACGGAGGCCCTGAATTGTTTACTGCATCCCCACGCTTAGCCACTACGCATCTTACTTTCCTTTACATCACCTTGACTTACGTGCTACTTTTTCATTTGTATACTTTCAACGTACAGTTAAGTGATATCATTTTATAAACCTAATAACATTCAATTACTATTAAATTTACTTTATTCCAGAAAAGTGCTTTCCGTAGGGTGTGATTTTTGTACAACTTTACAATTTCCAGCAAACCTATGATTTTGGTAAAGTACTATATTTTAGCAAAATGATTCGGTAAAGAATTTAATTCATCGTGGTTGTAAGGAAGACAAATTGCAATTCAGCATACTTATGTGCTTGGTTAAAAGGAACTAATGCTGTGGTTTTGTCAAACAAACGAACTTACTTGGTTAGGCAGTGTACACCATTTATTTAAGACGGTACAATATTGTTGAAACAACTGAATGGTATCAACAAGTTATTTAACTGTGTCAAACGAAGAACTTGTTTGCTGGTATACACATACAATTAGGTTGTTTCGAACAAATTACACTATATTTTACCAATCATATTTCGCAGTGTCGGACTGGCGAAACTAACATTTTTCCACTGCCAAACTTAGGCAGTAACTGCTTTATTATGAATACGTCTATTAAAGCCCTGTGATGCATTTTTTTAGTAAAACTGCTTAAGCTATACTTTTTAATTCTTTAACTGAGAAAACCCATTTCCCCGGATATGTGTTCAGCAGAACAAGAAGTATCATATTAAGGACGAATTCCTTTACTATATTGAACTATTTATTTTTTTAACTGTTAGATTGCGAAATGTTGTTCTATATGTGTGCTACAAGAAGCCAGAATAGATAGTGAATTTTACAAGAGTTTATTTTATCTCATGCTTAGAGATGACGGTTTATCGCATGAAAACTTGACTTTGCTGGGTTTCAACACACGTTCAGCTTACTAGAATATTACTGGCTTTACCTTGTACGTGGAGCTGTTGCCCTGTTTGACTGAGCCAATAAGAATCCCGATATTTTATTATTTTTTTCCTGTTAGTGGTATGCAGACAGTTATGTTTTGTCAAAAGTACATCACCGAATCACACGTGTTGCAAGAAACCGCAGCGTTCACGATTTACTGTTATCCTTACTCATGTTGTTTTGAGTTTTCTGATTGTGCGTTTTGAAAGATTATTGTAACTCTCAGCGAAAATACGACGCCATAAATAAGACAAAATCGGTAGCCGAGCATGAAGGGCTGCCAGTAACCGGAAGAAATTTCAACGATGTTCGTAGACTTTAATGCATAACTTATTGCATAAAATACTGTTAGAAATTTCGTACTGTGTTTGGCGGGTTTTAATGGCCATAAGTCGAAAATTTCCTGATTTTCAGATTAACACTGTAAGGTTATGTTCCTTATAAGGTTATGACAAGTCCTCTATCTATCTACCTTACAGTTAATTTGAGGGCTAATTTTAAAAGCAAGAGAAAATACAGTCGTCTGAGAACACAGTTTGTGCCTCAGTGGAGTTAAACATGCCCGATTCCCAGAGAGCAATAACACGAGGTTTCTTTTAATTATAATTTTAATTGACCTT
>PNEQ01030688.1:0-46141 GCA_003012365.1 Medauroidea extradentata
GTTTCAATTAAATAGAAAATTGCAGTTTAGCATTTTATTGATTTATGTTAATATTAAGAGTGAAAGGTATGTCTCAACACATTTATCTCTCTAGGTATGTTTTGCTCATGTTCACACATACTCACACATTTGGCTACATCTATGACTTGTTTCCATAAAACCATAATTAATCCAGTACCCTTGTCCCACTGGAGTGTATGTGTTTAACTCTATGTGTGATTGTAGCTAGTCAGATTGAAGTGCATGCCACTTACCTCTTGTGTTTGATACTACTTATGTCCATTATATCTCAGCCTTTACAGTCCAGATAAAGTTTTGAGTCATATCGGTGAAATTAATGCATAAACTAGAAACTAATTGAAAAGTAAGCATCTATTATCTCGTTAGCATATAACTGAATTAAAGCAAATCCAAACAAAATTAAAAAAAAAAAACTGTTTACAATTTGACGGAAGATTAATTTTCATTATATATTTTGGTCAGTAAATTTTTAGCTACAAAATAGCCAGAAATATTGCTGAACATAATAAGCATAGTGATTTATAACATTTTCTTATGTTACAATTTCATTTGACTAAGTAAGTGATGAATACTGATTATCTTAAGAGGCCGTGTCTGTGTTTCAGGTGTAGGTATACAATCCACATTAACACCTTATAAATCAAGGATAATTTTACTTTTATTATAGCAATAAGATTATTACACATATCAACATAATATTCGCGTTTTATAAGATACAGAGTCGTTCTTATTTTCTCTGAGTTTGCCGAAATCAAGTATAAAGAACGGTTGCTACAAATTTTACAAAACTTCTTTTTTTTCGTATCACCTTAAAATGTAACCGTTTGTTATACTTGATTTGGAATAACAAAGCGAAATTAAGAACGACGGTATCTTCGTTAAAGCGCAAATATAACGTTAGTAAGTGTAACACTGTTATTGATATAGCGGTAGTAAAATCAGCCTTGATTTATATAGTGTTAATGCGGGTTGCATATGTTTAGTATCGCTTGATGTAATTATTGTTAAAACTATGGATTGTCAGGAGGACAGAAAAGCTTGCAAGAGTTTTGTTTGTGTTTTTTCTATGGGTTAAATAAAATAGTTGCTTTCATACAAAGTTTTGTCATATATTCGTTTCAAAACCTATTTATGATCCTCCGGCCCAGGATTTATTATCCTACGAACCATCGCTATGAGAAAACGGTAATTTTCGTACTTGAGGTACATGTTGTTTCGTCAATCGTCTGTTTATGGGGTGAGTTTTTTTACATTTACATGTTCATTGTTTGTTATCGTTTCTGTCACACGTATAAGTACGCCTTGAGTCCGCAACTGTTTCACTTAGAAATACCAACAAGAGTCCCTGGCGTTGACGGTTTACATAGGTGCGAAAGCACTTTTAATTTCTAGTCTCAGAAGTAACTTGCTCTCCCAAGATGAGCGCAGAAAACTATTATATTTACGCAGACTAGAGCGAGCGCAAGAGAGACTGAGTCCTGCCGTAGCATTAGCAGTGCAGGTACAATCTGATGGTTAAAAAAAAAAAAAAACTATTTACGACTACATGTCGAGATTTGCTACAGTTGCGTACGGGCTTTGAACAAGATCATCTTAAATTATATTTGGCTTATGATGGTGATATAGGGTTTGATCGTGTCAAACACATGGAAAGACTATAATTCTTTGATGAACAATATTAACAAGTGATGACAGAATTGGAGTTACGTAGCAGAGACAAAGAAAAAACACGTGAATCTGCCACACGGCCTACGAATTGCACTTCCCAAAATCAGGCTTCCCACCTTCAGTCATGATGTCAAGGCTTCGCCAATCTTTTCACTACTCTAGTAAGCACTCAATCTCAGTTGACAAACATAGAACGCTTGCATACCTTAAGTCGTCGTTGTGCGGGAAACCCCTTCTTTTGATTCAAGTGTTACCCCTTAGCAATGAGAATTACAAGGTAGCATAGGAAACTTTGGAACAGCGTTACGAAAATAGACAACTTGTGACGACACAACATTTAGACTCCATGTTGCAAGTGCCATTAGTTAGTGGAGATTCGCCAACGACTTTACGACAGCTCTTGACAGCTGTCACTGAGAGTACTGCTGCACTTAAGAACCTGGATTTGCCAGTGCATTACTGGGACACATTACTTATACATTTGCTTGAGAAGAAGTTGGGAAGCAACTTGCGGTAGAAATGGGAGCTGTACGTATCTGAACTTCCTTCTCCTACATTGAATGATTTTCTTTCATTCATCAGCAAGGAATGTCAAGCTTTAGCAGCCGTCGCTCGTTCAACAGTTACATCAGTGAGGTCTATTAATTTCATGAAACCAGAAAAAGGGAACGATAGGCCTCGTTCAGTATCATTTATGAACAATACTCCAAATACCATCAGCTGCAAATTATGTAGGGAAAGTCATCCTATGTATAAGTGCTCAACTTTCTTGGAAAAGTTTCCTAAAGATAGATTCAATTGGATAAAACAACAGCGATTGTGTATGAATTGCTTAGATTCAGGTCATCAGTTTCGTACTTATCAATCATTCAATTGTTGTAAAGTGTGCCATGCTAAACATCACACTTTGTTACACTTCCCAAAGGAGCAGCCAACTGAGTTTTCAGAGGTGGTGCCAATTCAGTCGAACAGGGATGGAGAAGTCAACACGTCTGCAGCTTCACTTTCTAGTATATCATTCATCCTTCAAATGTGTTATTGGCAACAGCAATAGTGGAGGTTATGGACACAGCTGGTCAGTATCATTCTGTCCGGGCACTTCCTGATTATGCTAGTCAGGCAAGTCTTATGTCAGAGGCATGTATCATCAAGTTGGGATTGTTACGGAGGAAATTTACTCTACCAGTACACGGATTAGCACAGACATCTCTCAGTGTAGCTAAAGGAGTCATCACTTGTCATCTTAGTCCTGTTGGACGGGATTCCCCAAATATTCATGCAGAGGCATTTGTTTTATCTCATATTACATCCAACTTGCCAACTTACCCAGTTGTTTCTGAGAAGTGGAGTCACCTGTCCGGTATAAGATTAGCTGATTCAACTTTCGATAAGCCTGGTCCTATCGACCTACTTCTTGGAGCAGATGTATTTGCTTTTGTTTTGTCTGGACAACGTTTGGAAGGGGAGCCAGGTTTTCCTGTTGCTCTGAGTACCATTTTCGGATGGGTAGTCATGGGGCCTGTTGGTCAGTGTTCAGTACCAGTTCTCTCACACTGCATCTCATTCCACACACAGATTGAACCTTTGAATGAATTAATGGACCGATTTTGGCAACTGGAAGAGGTTTCCTGTCACTCATGTATGCTGAGAATTTGCATTGTGAACAAATGTTTGAAAAGACTCGTTCTCAAAATGAGACAAGCAAGTACGTTGTGACTTTGCCATTTAGAGAAAATGTTCCGAATTTAGGAAATTCTCGAACCAATGCTCTTCAAAGGTTTTCAAGCCTTGAAGGACGTATTGAATGACAACCACAACTAAAGGCAGAATATCAAACATTCATGACAGATTATCTGGAGTCTGGACATATGAGGCATGTAAGCATACATACCGAAGACCATGCCGGTGAACTCATCTATATTCCTCACCATGCAGTGTTGAAGCCTGAAAGTACCACGACTAAGCTGCGGGTAGTTTTTCATGCAGCATCAAAAGGAAGTAATGGTATCTCACTTAATGATGTTCTATTGCCAGGTCCAAAACTCCAAAACTATATTGTGGAGATTCTGCTAAATTTTCGTTGCCATCGTTTTGTATTTACTGCAGACATAAAACAAATGTTTCGGCAAATTTTGGTGTGCGACATTCATTGCGACTACCAGAGAAATTTATGGCGATTCTGTGATGAGGAACCAGTTGCGGAGTATCAGTTAAGAACTGCAACTTACGGATTAGCATCGTCTCCCTACCTGACTATATGCACCTTATTGCAGTTAGTGAAGGATGAAGGAAAATATTATCCTCTGGCAGCTGCTGTTATAGAAACTGATTTCTATGTTGACGATGTTTTGACTGGGGCAGAATACGTAGAATCACTTCTTAATATTCAAAGACAACTGGTAGGAATTCTTAAGTCAGGTGGATTCCAGTTACGGAAATTTGCAAGCAATTGTCAGCAACTTATGGATATGTTACCTGTAGAGGATAAATTACATGCAAGCCAATCATTCGATGAAGCCTCTAACACCATTGTGAAGTTACTTGGGTTGGAGTGGAACCCCATCCAGGATGCTTTTGTTTACAAAATTCAATCACAGACAGGCAAGCCAACGAAGAGAATAATCTTGTTCTTTTTGGCTCGGATCTTTGACCCTTTGGGGTGGCTTGCACCTCTCATCATGTTTGCAAAATGCCTCTTGCAGTGCTTGTGGCTTATCAACATTGACTGGGATGTTACACCACCTGCAAATATCGTCACCAAGTGGCAGCTCTTTAAGGAGCAGCTGCCTTCTTTATCGTCGCTAAGATTATATCGTGATCTTGGTCTTTCACCAACCTCATTGTATGAGCTTCATGGGTTTGCAGACAGCTCTGAATCAGGTTATGCTGCCGTAGTTTATTTGAAAGTTATACCAGTCGAGGGAAATGTACATATTAGACTACTTATTGCCAAATCGAAGGTGGCTCCGACAAAAATGGTCTCTCTACCAAGACTTGAGTTATGTGCTGCTCTATTGTTATCAAGGTTACTTCGATATGTGCTCAACCTGAGACGCCTGCCAAAGATTGAGAATAACAACATTTATGCACGGTCAGACTCGACAGTGGTGTTGCATTGGCTAAAGTCGTCACCCCGTAGGTGGAAGTCCTTTGTAGCCAATAGAGTTGCCTAGATTCAGGAACTAACATCAATTATTGGTGGAATCATATCTGCTCTGAAGACAACCCAGCAGATTGTGCGTCGAGAGGATTATTGCCAGAACCATTGTTGCATCACCACCTGTGGTGGTCGGGTCCATATTGGCTAATAAAGTACCCGAATAATGGCCAAATTCACTTAACTGTAATGAAGCTCTCACTGTTTCATCAGAGGAGTTTGAAGAGAAGGTTGTTGTGTTGGAAACGATGATAGTCACAGATGTTATCATAAATTTGCTTGATCGCTACAGTACACTAAATCGTATAGTCAGAATTATCGCTTTTGTACTGCAATTCGTCCAGAACTGTCACATTGCGAATTTAAGGCATAATGGACCACTAAAGCCTAGTGAACTTGAAATTGCCTTGACAAAGATTTTGATTAAGGTTCAAAGGCAGTGTTTTGCAAATGAAATAAAGGCTGTTCGTGAAAACCTCCGTTTACGAGTGCCTTTTCGGAAGCTCACACCATTCATCAGTGAAGATCATGTTCTCAGAGTGGGCGGTAGGTTGCGACATGCTGACTTAGCGTATGAGCATAAGCACCCAGACATATTACCAAAGAAACATCGTCTGACAGAGCTTCTCATTCGTCACTACCATGAACTAAACTGTCAACCTGGAACACAAACCATGCAAGGAATATTACGTGAACGGTACTGGATACTGTCTGATAGAAGAGCAATCCGACATTATCTGTTGCAATGTTATAAGTGCAGAAGAGTCAAGCCCCCTACAATTCTCCTAACCATGGGTGACTTGCCAACTGATCGGGTTAAACAGATCAAACCTTTCGCAAATGTGAAAGTAAATTATACAGGACCTTTTGGAGTGACACTCACTAGAACTAGAGGAGCCAAGGTTTACATATGTATGTATGTGTTTTTGTGTGTTTTGCAACAAAGGACATCCACTTGGAACTTGTGTTAAACCTCACAATAGAAGCCTCCATCGCAGCTTTCAAGAGGTTCATTGGACGATGCGGTAGATGTTCACAAGTGTACAGTGACCGCGGTCTAAATTTTCTAGCAGCATGCAAAGAGTTGCAGAAACTTATGTAGTCTGCCGATCACCAAAGGGAAGTTGTTGACACTGCATTGGGATTTGGTGTAACTTGGAATTTCAATCCACCAGCTGCCCCTCACTTCGGTGGGCTGTGGGGAGCAGGGGTAAAAGCCATGAAGACCCATCTGCATCGAGTTGTAGGGGACCAGTTGTTGTGCCACGAAGAATTTGTCACCCTCCTTGTACAAATTGAAGGAGTATTGAATTCTCGGCCGCTTTGTCCATTGAGCTCAGATCCAGATGACATGGATGTACTGACACCAGGAGCCTCTGACGGCACCTCACGAACCTGAGTTGTCATCCGTGCCTCTCAATCGTCTAGCACGCTGGTAGCTGATAGAGCGACTACATCAAGGCTTTTGGAAGAGTTGGCATCGCAATTATTTGCATACTTTACAGTAACGTCATAAGTGGAACGAAGATGCAGGCAGCCTTACTCCAGGGACACTTGTGTTGATACGTGGTGATAGAGTGCCTGCTCTTCAGTGGCGTTGTGGGCGGATTCTGCAGCTCCACCTTGGTTCTGATGGTGTGACTAGGGTTGCTACTGTACATACTGCCAACGGAATTTTTAAAAGACCACGTGTTAAGTTATGTCCTCCTTTTTAAAATTTTCATTTTAAGGTGGGCGGAATGTTTAGTATTGCTTGATGTAATTATTGTTAAAACTATGGATTGTTAGGAGGACACAAAAGCTTTGAAGAGTTTTGTTTGTGTTTTATCTATGGGATAAATAAAATATTTGTTTCATACGAACGTTTGTCATGTATTCGTTTCAAAACAGCATACATGTGCCTGAAACACTGAAATGGCCTCATAAGAACATTATGTCATGTTTCGCTTAATTTGAAAAAAATATTTGAATATTCCTACCAAACGATTCTTATACAGACATCCTTGATACTCTCTCACATGATTTTTCAGAATAAAGCTGTGTGCACACGGTACAATTTTTCTTACAAGTTCGTGTACTGGACTCTTTACATGTTTCTTTTACAAGTCGATGTGCTAGGTACGATATAAGTTTTCGCTGCACACGATACTGACTACCTAAATAGTTGTGTACAGAATAATTTCAAAATAAACTTTATTACGAAGAATTTTACTGCGGTAGTTAATACTTTTCACCACATACAAACAAGTATCTTCTCTATAAGCATTTATTAACACTCATAACTGCTCTTTCGTCCAAATATTTCCCTCCATGTTTATGTTTATCAATACTCGTGCGCGCCAAAAGATCTAGTATTGTTGTTTTGATGAATTCTTATTTGCCACTGCTTAATTATTGCAGTGCAGCTCGCAACGAAAATCGGACGCCGGTAATTAGGCAAATACAGTACCTGAGTTTGTGGGGCGGCTAGTAAGCAGGCTAGAGAAGCTAGTAGCCGAGCAAGTACGACTTCTAGTATACAATATTGTAAGGAATATTGTACTATGTGCGGCGGGCTTTACTCTAGGGAATACTGAATGAATCCTACAGGACATGACTGATTTATTCCCTATTTGCTGTATGTCCTAAACAATTGTTGCGTTAAATGATCTCACTGTCGACGAGAAGTTGAGCTCTACTTACCCATATGTCACACACAACTCTATTTTTATGATTGTTCACTTCAGATGTGTAGCAATTGCTGAGGATTATTTGATTTATCTACAGAGATGTGATGTTAAATTTTAATAGAAAACACTAAGTCTGAACTTATAAAACATATTTTACTTATATATATATATATATATATATATATATATATATATATATATATATATATACATATATACACACACATAAATTTTAATACAACTTCATACATTGTAAAAACAACTCGCCCTCTTATTTTGCTGCTTATAGTTACTTCTTGCAAAGGGCAATTTTACATAATTGTGACCTGTGAATAATACAGAAGAAAAACAAATTTTAAATATGAAACAAACATATTTGACAATTAAGCTTAACAGCAATTATAAGAAATTCTTTCATTGCCTGTTCAAATATGAATAGTACTAAGTTCAGCCTGCAGTCATTACGCAAATCTTTATGAAAACTACTAACATATTCAGATTTTAAGTTCAAGTGATTTGTGAAATGTCACCGGCACATAAGCTGCGCAATGCACGTATGAATCCCTACAGATACATAACATACACTGTAAAAAAAGTTGAGGTAAATTGTAATGTAATGGAAGCATATTACCTCTACAAGTGAGGGAAAATTACTCAACACGTGTCAAGGAAAGTTACTCAACTGGTAAAGTAATTTTTCATTACATATTGGCGCAAGCCCTCTATGGCAATTTGACGTAACGCGCGAGCGAAACTTCCGAGTGGTTTGTATGGCGAATACACTAATTTGCGGAAATTTCCACACATATTCAGAAATCAGATTTCCCTCACAAGGTTTGGGAATATTACCATACATACGATGAGTAACATAACTAACTATTTTTACAGTGTATTTATCAATTTAAGAAACGGCTATCAGCGTGACTATGAAGGCGATCTTTTTCTTACCTTTGAAGTGATTTGGGACCCAAAGTAGCAGAAGAGACCCACTTCACTTAGTTCCACAAGAATTTGAACAGTAAAACTTGCAAGATAGGGGTCAGATACATCTAGCTGCAACATGTGGATCATAAGCAATAACTACTACTACTACTACTAATAATAATAATAATAATAATATTAATAATAATAATAAACTATCATAACAACAATAATATAGAGCTTCGTTTCTAAATAAAGTTGCAATCACAAAATGTTTTCATACTGGGGAATCTTTATCATGAGCTTCCGACATGTATCTAAATAAGAATCATGAATACATATTTTCTTGTTTTTTTTTTTTTTTAATTGAATTTTGCTTATTCGATTTAGACAACAAATTTCAACGATGCGATATGCAGGTTTCTTCTGATTTCTTATGCAGTTGCTTCATAAAATTAAATCGGCAAAAAATCTCTGATGTTCAGTAAATATTTACGCCTTCCCTTTCAGAGTGATTTTCCCACATTGTGAAAAGTTTCGTCTCAAAGTTTTTTGTGGACATAAGACGCACACAGTAGTTAACAGTTGACTACCCTTTTTTAAATAGATCCGTTTTCATTTATTCCGAACAAAACAAAACAACTTTCCTTCCAGTTCATGCAGACGCCAAAAACAGTATTTGATGAACGAATTGGTAGAATCGAGCTTTTTTTCATGCTGGTGAAAATTTATTTTCACTTACAGGTGCCCTATTTTAAATAAATGTTTCTGTGCCCCAAATTGGGATGAAACAAAAATTGTACCTGGAAGCGCCGGGTATCGATCCCGGTATCTCTTACATGCTAAGCATGCTCTCTACCATCTTTTTTTAAATTTTTTTAAAATAAAATGTTAGGCTCCTTGGCGAGGTCGCGACATCGCCAACGAGCCAAACATCCCCCCTTTACAGCTTTAGTATTTGACTATTCCCCAGTTGTGACAGTATTTGGTGACTCTGACAATTGAAAAGACGCTAACGGACAAACACAAATTTTACACCCAGCCAGACCTGGGAATCGAACCCAGAACCCCTCGTATCCAAGTCGGTCGCTTAACCAACTGAGCTACGGGGGGTCGGCGCATCTGAGCTACGCCCCCTGCGGTTAGCAACAGTAACCGCTGCAGCGTTGGTAACCACGTACAGTGTGCCAGTGGTCCCCCATGATCGCAACTGAATCAGTGACTGCGTCCTGCTGGACCGGTTCCAGATTCCAGCATGTAGGTTACTGTACGTTACTTTCTTAGAGTTTAGCGGACTCTGTTGATCGTCGAACAAGTCAACACTTTCCTAACGGTAGCTGTACCTGATAGGTAGAGATGATGGTTTATCGCGGGAAAAGTTGACTGTTTGATGGATTTCAATACACGTCCAGCTTACCAGAAGATTACTGGCTTTAGCTTGTACGTGGAGCTGTTGCCCTATTTGACTGAGCCAATAAGAATCCCGATATTGTATATTTGATGTCTGCAGACAGCTACGTTGTGTCAGTGTTTTCAAGGCTATCTTGGCACAAAACATTTTCGCGATATACCATCATCTCTACTGATAGGTAGCGACACCAGTCGGTGAAGCTAAAGATTTGTTAAAAAGTGGGTCAGTTGCCGTTGTATATAATTGATACTACAGCAAACAATATATTATGTTGTGTTAATCTATCTTCTGGATCAGAGCTCAAAAGTGAGGATATTTTACAGTAAGATAAACGACGTTCAACCTGGCTAAATAGCAGTGGTGGATTTATGCAACTATCTTAGGTGGGGTGGTAAGTATGCCTTAAGAAGTAGCTATACGCATAGTACTAATCCAAATGAGGGGTCCGGGGGTCTTCCCCCGGGAAAATTTGGATTTGTAAGTGCAAAATGGTGTTATGTTAGGAGTTTCCAGGCCAAAATTTGAATATACTGCTTTCAAAAAATTTTAATATTTTTTACGATACATTATGTTTTTAAAGAAAAAACTTTGTACTGACGTAAAAAAAATTGTGACGCGCCATGTGATCGCCACTCCAATTAATACGATTAATATCCATCAATTGTAAGCAGTTACCACAAATTTAAGATGTAATAAACATGTCATGCGACGATTCATTCTTCTTGTCATCGTGTCAGGATGTCGATGAGACAGTTTTCAGGAAACAATTATCTATGTACAAAATTTTATTTACAATAATCTATGTACAGAATCTAATTTCAGAAAAACATAAATGTATACATTTGCTTTTGTGGAAACAGCAAGTGCATGGCAAGCGTCTGGTCCTACTCGCCCCCACCCCCGCTCTAGTAACCCCCCTAAGATGCCAGACGAGAGGTGATGAAAGTCAGCCTAGAGTATTTAAGACAAAAGTGTTGAAGTGTTACTACTCGATCCATTCTGTGGTTGCAACTAATTTATTCAAGTAAATGACAGTAACATTTTTGCACAGCATAAATTTCATTAGAAATATTGACAAATACAAGGTAATTGTGTAACTGCACAATCGCAATGTGTGGAATCAAAATGTGATTAAATTGATTTCATTTACTTCGTTAGCCATTTTTATTTCTGCTGCAACCTTCGAGTTAGAATATAAGGCATTTTTAGGATGAAAGAAAAACATGTAAGGTAATTGTCAAAGTGTAGCAGAATGAAATAAAATATTCATGTAATAAATATGGCAATCTCAGGAATTTTCGGAATTCCCCACCTAAGTAGATGAAAAGGGGTGAAAAGTGGTTAAATTAGTTTTTAATTATTCGTCGATATATCTTGAACCTAGAGGGCAATTGTTGTGAATTTATCACGTCTAAGAGACACCAGTTAAGCAGTCTGAAATGTGATTCAAGGAAATTTCGAAATTCAGTCTCTTATGAGATGAAAAGACCTGGGATGTGTTTTAGATAAATCTGCTATATATATATATATATATATATATATATATATATATATATATATATATATCGAACCCACCCAGACATTCAGTTTATTTTTGCTTCATGATGATGATTACGTAAATGGCCGTAAAAAAGGTTTTAAGATTTTTCAAAAATCTAACACTGTACTGTTCAGGAGTTATATGTGATATTTAGTGAATGATCGATTTTGCTTCGGTTTAACGAGCTTTCGGCGTGTTTTTCATTTTACTTGGAAACTTGAACAAATGTTTAGAGTGTAAAATTAAGATTTTTAAAAATTCAACTTCTAAAGGAGCGAAAAAGACATAACATTTGTTTTCTGACAGCTGATAATACTTCTCCAACTAGTAGAGATGTTGAGGTGGTGTTTGCGTCAGAATGATGCTTATGTAAGTGCCTAAAAAGGTAATGCCAGTTCTTACATTTTATAAGATAGGTTAATTATTAAGAAGAAAACTTAGTTTGTCAACAATCAAGGCATACGATCAGAAAAGCAAGTACAACCAGCGAGAAATAAATTATACAGGAGTTTCTTTCGGCAGTTTTATTGAGATGTGTTGTTGCACATCCCAGGAAATTAATATTTCACTTTTAAAAATGGTTTTTATGAATAATTTCCACGTTATGTGACGCAGCTGTTTGTAGCTCCGGCCTATTATTCAGGACGTTATGTGCTGAAATTCCATTTAAAGACTGTGTAAACGTCCAAGTCTAAAAAACTGCAAGGCAAATGAAATGAGTGTAATTTGGATGAAGTTGTTCTAAAGTGACGAAAACGAGTCATCAGTCCACTATCTACTGAAGTTCCTCGATAGCATCATCCCACATATACCGACCATCTCCTTAATCCTAAAGCTGGGGCACCAAATACGTTTACATTTCAGGGAAACATTATCCCACCAAAATTCATGAGTGCCACTTTTAACTTCAAGTGAAGGTTTTGAAAAACAAATCTGTTACTGAGGACACCATCAACAATGCTTGTGCTCGAGGAAAATCAGCCTTAATACCACGTAAACTACATATTTCATTCGATTTACCTCTTACATTTAATAGTTTGTAATTACCCGACGACATCAACTTTGCTGTGACTACAAATCAGGCACAGACGAATTCGCTGTTTTTACTGGCAGAGGCAAATTTAAGACTGATTTTCGCGTGGACAACTATAGCTTCTTATCCTGCGGTAGAGTTAGCTCAACTAGCGCATTTATCATTCTAACGCTTGATGACTGAACTACCTACCTGGTGAACAAAGAGGTATCTGCCCTGAGTAATACACGCGAGCAAAGCCACGGGCGTACAGCTAGTAGTTTATATATTCGTTGTCAATTCAATGTCGAAGTCATTTTAGTCAAACACATACAGTACAGAGGTCTAATCTGCATATCTGACTAAATGTTAAGTTTGGAAAGGAGAATTGTTTTTCAAACATTGTTGTCCAAAACAGAAGTAGCCTATATTAGTTTAAGCAAACTTGAGCCAGACTAAAAACAACTGTGCATTCTGTCCACCGTGTCTCCGAACAACGGCTACCAACTCCGGCAGATTATTCCCGATCAAAACAAATGTCTGTACCGCTTTTAGTTTTAATCTGTTTTATTTGCATGTAGTATACATACGTTCATGGAGAAGTGGTGCTGGCATTTTAATTTTATTATTTTTTTAATAAAAAGCATAACGGGCGTTGTTGGTGTTTTAGAGAATTATCTTTGCGTTTTAAAATAATTGTAAAAGTATTAAAGATTGAATAACTACAACTAACACTTAAATTATAAAATTAAAAAACCCTGAATTATAAAACGATCCCTTAAAAAGTAAAAATTAATAATAGTAAGGTCAAATTATTATTAACCCGTTAACATCCAAAAACTCAAAGTAATAATAGCCTAATTGGCTTATCGGTTGAAACTATCACATATATGTACGTACATACACCATACGTAAGTTTTGCTGCACTTAGGTTTTCTGTTTCAAGTTTCCTAACTATAACTACCTATTTTGTTTACTTAGCGGTTCCCCGACGCATTTAAGTGTAAAAATAATATGAAGTTATTGTATTTACTTCTTAAAGGATCGTCTTATGTGGCGGTTTCTCTATTGGCATTTTTAAATTAAGTGTTATTAATCTGAGTAATTATTCCAATTGCTGTATTTTGTTATTTAAATATTTTTAGCGTCACCTGAATTTTACAACTTCTCCCCTTCCCCTTAAAAATAATAACTATCCCATAATATATTAATGAATGAAAATATGCAAAATTGATGGTTTTAAGTACCTTAAGTTTCACTACATTACTCATGCAGCTAAGCACAAAAACAGTCGAAGTCAATTTTGGGATTATAAATTATACATGGCTATTCCAATTAACATTTTTTCTATCTATACTCCCTGAAGATATTATAAAATTGGATTTATCAAAATTTTCTTATAATTTATTAGATAACACCCAATCATATAATTTTGAATCAACCTCCTTGATTTTTGCCATTATTTGATCATCCGTATCATCAGCCAATATTATAGTACTCTCTTGCCCATAGATGAGATTTGGAAAGTCATTTATATAAATTAAAAATAAAAAAGATTTCACTAAACAGATCCCTGAGGCACCCAGTTTTTTTTTTTTTTATTACTTCCGAAATAGACTCCGTGCTGTTTTTTTTAGATGTATCACCTGTGTTCTTTCACTAAGATACTACACTAAACGCTATTGGAAACTATCCCGTATCCCATAATAATTAATTTTTGTCACTAAAATATAATTTACACAGCCAAAAGCTTTTCCCAAATAATAAAACACGCCAACCACCCGTTGATTGTCATCTAATGTTCTACAATAGTATTGGTTGACTGAAAAATATTTTTTCTGTTGAATAATCACATTGGAATGCAAAATGTGAAAGAGGTGATAGTAGATATTTTATTATATGACCATGCAATCTTTGTAAATAAGTTTTTCAGTTGCCTTTAAAAAGGTGTTTAATAGGGCTATAGGTACATAATTTATTATTTCGTTTCTATAACCGTTTCTATATGTATACACACAGTGGAACCTCTATCCATCGTTTCTAAGGGGACTGATAAAAAATTTCTGTACATGCAGACATTCAATCTATGCTGTCTTAAAATGCAGACAACAAGAAATGGGACCACAAATTGTGTTCCATAAATGCAGACATACAATACATCTGGGTTCAGTACAATGAGGTTCCCCTGTATATGGATAATTACTGCAAGGTTTAGTCTGTCAGGAAAGATTACAGTGTTCTAAAATAATTTTACATATTAAACTTAGGTTTACTAAGCTCACTGTCACAAAATTTTACGAGTTTACTACTTAACTCATCATATTAACACGATTTATTAGATTTCAAATAACTGATTATAGATTCATAAGTGTAGTGATTGCGCCATTATATTCACATTTTTTATGTTCAATTGGTCATATCTTTTCAAAAAGATTAATATTTGCTTCGTCATTATTTGTTGGTTTTATTTCCTTTACCACATTATTTAGACAATCTCAGTTAAATTAATTTGCTTTCTCAATAATAACGTTAGTGATAACGTTTTTTAGAGTTGAAAAGACATTGTAGTCAATACATGCAGTGTACGAAGTGGTCCTACTGTCATCTGCAGCTAAGAGAGCGCAGAAAATATTCCTATATGAATCTACGTCCTCTCGGTATAAATAAAGTGTTTTACGATATTTTAGAAGGTTGACACGTCTCGAATTTGACGGACATTTATATGTGATTCTTAGGTGCGTACAGTGTTGAAATTGGTGTTTTCTCGAGGACTATAATTTCCGTTCACTGTTTTCTTTTTGTCGCTGCTCCACTCTATATGTCATCTCACCTTTGTAGGTTGGCAGAAAGAACGACAGCTGTAAGAACGACTACCTCAAGTTTGCTACAGTATCCTTTTAGAAATGTTAATTTTACCAACAGGCAGTAGCAACATGATAATATTTATTTTACATTCCTATGCAGAGCTGACGGCATCCAAACGGAAGCTCTAGCTTGGTGGTGTTTACCTGTTCTAGGTAGCAAATCGCCATATGGATTTTTACTTTTATAGGATATTCATGGTAAAGTAAGTAATTTTTAAAACCATGATTATGTTTCTACTTTCAGGTAGTTTGTATATTTATTCAGATTGTTAGTAAAAACACAGCCAGCAGTTCAGGTAACAAGCACGATACATAGATTTCACTAAAATCACAGGTTAACATATGAGGTCACCATGATAGGCTAGTACTTTCAATATTATTGACACTACATATGTCCTAAGTGTTCGCTTTACTGTGAAGAGAATGTAGTGGCATTAACGTTTCTATTAATTTATGTACTGTCAGTATTCGACATTTCATGTTTGATTAAGGGCGTAATAAACTTGATTAAATTCCAATGTTTAACGTGTTTTCACAGACTAAAAAAGGTGGGACGTTCTCAATTGTTTTTTTTTTTTTATGTTTGTTACCTCAAAATTCCGTAATTTATTAACAGGTTTTGAAAATTACTTTTTTGATGGAAAGGGGATATTTTTAAATAATTAGCTTGTGATTAGTTGTTGAATGGTTTTAAATTAGGTAGAAAATTATAGGACCTAATGCCGACAAAGAAAATACATTATTTTAATTTATTGGTGGTTATGAAATAAAATACCATATAATAAATGATTTGGGATTTTGACGCGGCATTCGATTGCCCTTCAGCACACACAGTCCAGCCACGTCAAGTCTCATCGGTGAAGTCTGCTGTAACTCAGCCCCCTCCAACAACTTCATCCCGTTCGGTCTCTCTTTTCCTCTCGCTTTGGTATCGAACTAAATTGACAGACTGTCCCAACCCAACAGGTTGGTGACAAGAACGAGCATGGCTAGGTTGTTGACAGATTTTGGGACAGATGTTTTCGAGCCGCGGAAGACGGCGTTGAGACGCAGATAACGGAGGTCCGGCGTGCCGCAGGGCGTCAGTTCAGGCGCCGGACGCCTTTAAAGATACGGTGTTGAATCATGAGATCGACATGCCTTGGTGATACCGCCAGGCGTTTTGAATTTGTGCGTCGGGACGCCTACGAGTTGCGGTATTCGGACCGGTTATTTAGAAATATTGCAAAGCGTCACAAAGGGCGGCAAACCGCCGACGGTGCCATGGTAACCGTCGACGAAATTTAACTACGTATTGCTGAGACTTGCGGGCGTATAATCATCAAGTGCAAAACCGACAAACCTTGTATAATAACGATTACGCCACGAAAGGACAGAGAGAGCTTGTTATCTGGTTTAAACTGATTGTGCCGACACATACTTTAACACCACATAACATAGGACGCTGCAAATTATGTACATTTTTAATATTCTACATCGACATTTTCTTTTATTGTATTAGCTCTTGAAAAACATACTATAATTTTAATAATAACAAAGTTGCACAAAACATTTTGGAAGCTAGAAACCAGTTACCAGACCTCACAAAAGATAGGCGTAACCCGGTAAATTTTGGCAGAAAATTTGGTTCTGCTACTCAACGGATTTTCTCGGGGATCCTCCGGTTACCCCTTACCTTCATTCTGGTGCTGCGGCACACAGTTATCATGTCACCCATCACGTGCGCTAAACACTTAGCTGTTAAGTGCTGATTAAAATATTTTCATTCATTCAAAGGCTTCATGTCACGGGAACATACAACCAACGAAAATCAACAGACATATTGAAACTAAACAATTTATACTGAAATTATATGTCGCGAGCCAATGGCTATTCGCTCAAATTTATGTACACAAGAATTAAAAATTGTTGAAATTTAAAAGCATTTCTGAAAGTCTAGTAAAATCCTTTACTTTATATTTCTTTAAATACAAAATTTGTTGTTTTGTATTTTTATATATGTAAGCATACAGCCCGCGACATTAATTTGATTTCACTATTAATTATTAAACTACAGTAATTCATTAAGGTTTCGCTGATATATGAGCCCATAACGTCAAAATGTTGACTTTGACATGCAGTTATGGGAAAACTATGCAAGGTAAAATATTTTTCTTGAGAGGATAATATAGTCACTAATAAAATATACAAAACTAATACTTTTTCGTACAAATACAATTTTAGAATTTTTTACTCTTGACCGACCTTAAACTGCTTTCACGGTATAAAGAACCTAATAAAAACGAACATGTGCCACAGTATCAGCATCGCCGTCTCCTGTTTCGTCAACTTTCTGCAATTTACTTAAAATATGTAATCAAGTTATTTTCCCCATAGTCCTAGTTAGTATTCAACATTAAAACATAACGTAACACTTCATAACGTATGACTTGAAACCATCACTCATTCACTTCACTGCACGCTGGAGATAGAGTGCGTGAAGACATAGTGTCGTCATAGTTCGTACACTGCCCCCCCCCCCTCTTTTTGGGTATGGGACGTCTATTTATGAATTTATCACAGGGTGTGACCAGTCTCTTCAGCCTGAATCATTCGCCCTCCTGCTGAGAAAAAAAAAACAGGAAAAATATCCTCCTGCCAGCACAGCACACAGCGTATCTCGAGCAAGAACGGTCCTCGCTTACAAAAAACGGAGCTTGAGAGACGGGGAAAAGTTGTTTACCAATTTTGAATTTTGCAGTTATGATCACATAAACTGTGCATATTATATGAGTGTTTACATTACGGCATTTGTGATCCCAGGTGCATGGTTGAATTATTTACAAACATTTATTTGTATAAATGTAATGTTTCTTCTGTATATATTTTAACAATTTACTATACTAAAAAAACACACAACGGGTTCTTAGGAGAAGGGGGTATGTCACCCCTCCACCCCCCTTAAACCCAACACTGCTATAGAGTACAACCTGGCGAACAATAAATGCATGTTTACAATACACTAGCATACAGAAAAAAGTCATGGAGACTTTTCGGACGAGAACAGGCCAGTAAATTCTAGCCTGTCGGCAAACAATAACGCGAAATTTGCACGTCTCTAATAATAACGTTAAAATAATGCTGCGAATGTTTCTAATACTTTGAAAGTCCTGTATTGGAGTTGTTCTAAGAAACGATGCTGAAAGGGCCTTTTTGACTGTCTTCGCATTCATGGAACGAACACCGTAGAGCCTAAAAACTACCATTTGAATGTGAAAAACATTCTTAAACGTTATTCTTTAGCAAGCTAAATTCAAACTGACATAAATTCTGTACTGTTTTCAAAAGACATAGATACAGCTGAAACCCTGCACACCGCTTGAAGGCGTACTTAGACTTGCCTTTATGAATCATATTTAGTTCATAGGGACTGGAAAATATCGCGAGTTCAATTATCTACTGACTAGAATCCAGGGTTCTGTGTTTACTATTTGTTCATTGATTACTGCTCCAACGATTAGCTAGTCTCAATAGCGCCATATTCCGGCCTTGTTTCCTCTGAAGATTTTCATTGGTACAGGTTTCTTAAGGCCGTCTATTTTGACAATAAGCACTGATGTTTGGTGAATTTGCACCAGACTACTTCAATGTCTTACATACGCACTTGCAGATTTGCTTCGTGGTTATTGGTAAAGTTTCTCTGTGTAGAGACTTGGCTCGTTTAAATGTACATATTTGAATTAAGTTACTGCGAGACCACGCGTCTGTGATTTGCGGGTTGAAACCCAAGAAGCTGAGTGCTAAAAACACGTAATCAGTGGTCATGAGTCAAAGCTGTAGATGGACACATAAGATGTTGAAACAAGTTGGTGCAAAATTCTTATTTACCAAAAACCATTGGCATGTGATCCAACCTCAGACGTCGAAGAAACGAACATGTGTTTGAACACCAGCATGTTCTAAAATCAATTCGCAAAATTTTCCGGTATATATTCGTTTAACTCGTCATTTGAAAGACTGAGTGAGGATGATGTCACGGACGTATACAAAGAATGAGTGATGTGTAGGTTCAAAGTGATACCTCGCAACTGGCGACAAGGTATTCAATGTGCAGCACAGTTAGGATATACTCTGTTC
This sequence comes from Medauroidea extradentata, assembly GCA_003012365.1. NCBI lineage: Eukaryota > Metazoa > Arthropoda > Insecta > Phasmatodea > Phasmatidae > Medauroidea > Medauroidea extradentata. Next base: position 19,380 of record PNEQ01030688.1, read on the forward strand.
CACATATCCTCAGTAAGCCTACATTTTGACAGTTCTGAAGACAGTTACACTTTACGTTTTGTACATCTGTGTAGCAATGTCAGTCTACATTTTTGGTGTTAAAATGAACATGGCTTTACCGTTTAACTATATGTTCAGTAAATGTATTCTTGCATTGTAGATTACGTTATAACATGTACCTAGTAACGCTCAAAATTTATTTAAGTTATTTGGAGCAGTGTAGATTTTCCATTGAAACAAAGTAATACCCAAATCATGAAGAACATCTGCGTTTAGGAGTTAATAATTGGCGAATACTTAAGACAGGTAATGCAACTCATTAAAATGTAAGTACAGAGGTACGCACCTTTGAAATGCGATACATCAAAAGACACAGTATAAATGAAGATACTGTAAACCTGCAGAACATGGTAACATTCAGAAGGTTCTTCACACTTTTTGACAACCTGAAACAACACAAAACACTTGAGAATATGCAATTTTTTCAGTTTATATCGAAACAATTTTACTATAATATACATCACCGCACTTTTATGGTTAGTTACCAGAATTTTATTGAACCACATTTTAAGATTAATTTTCGTCCCCCAATATACTTTGCAAAAATTACTATTGTGCATTATTTTAAAATACGTGATGATATTAACAGTGGCACATTTAATATTTTACAAAATATTCTGAGTACGGTAAGTTTTCCCTTTAGGGTTATGAGTTGACACTACTTAGGGCCTATTTAGCAATCCTGCTCTAAAAAAATGTGCTGTCTTATCAGCAACTACGCCTAGGAGCGTCATTTCAGGTTTTCTTTGGGTGTTTGGGGATGGAAGGGGCGCAGTTTATTTGGTGGAAGTAGCCTCGTTGCAATTGGGAGAGAATGCTATTAGGAATATTCATGTACTGCACCCATACTTAGTAATAAAAGTTCAGTTGTCTGTACTTATGTAAGTATTACTTCAATAACCAAACTTTTATACAAAAACAAAGTTTATTCACCTTTCATTCTAAATTAAGGGAGAGAAAATCGCCCCCTATGCCTCTCTTCGTAAAAGTGTCCCCACAAGTTACACCACAAAATATTCTTTCCAGTAATAAGCCACTAGCAATACACTTCAATTTATATTTACCGTAAACCATTTTACCACGACTAAGTTAGTCATTGTGAGTACGAATGGGAGAAATAGTCCCCCAAACAGGATGTACGTATCATTAGACTTATGTCTAGGCGCTTACACGTTGAAGCCAGCTTCGGTTGTAACCTTGATTCGGGTACGGCCGGCCTCTCCACTTGCCCTTGCCAATCTTCTAACGAATGTAAGACTGCGCATGCGCAAACACTAAGCGCGCCGGGCGTCGCAGACGCGAGGGATAGGGAAAAATCCCTATTCTTTTAATATATTTTTATTTAAAAGTTAGTTTAATTTATTGAACAATGGTACCATACTTTCTTTCATTGCATATGTGTAACTCCAAAAAAACTTAAATAAAATGAGCAGTCTGTTTTGCGCGGCAAAAGCATGAACCGCCATGTTGATGTCATTGTGACGTCACGATACTGTACATTTTAATGTACGTAACACACAAACGACAGCAACACACGTTCAAGCCGTGAAAATGTGTTCAATAAAGTGGTTTATGCGGTAAAATCTAGTATGGCTTGAACTCCGAAGAGAATAATTGAGGAGTAAACTTTCAAAACCAGCTATGTCCACCTTATCTAGCTGTAGAAAAAAGTGAATAAACATTGTATTTTATAGCACTAACTGAGAATAAACATACAAATTTCAATAAGACATGTGTTTTTTTATGGAGTCTGAGTTCATACTCGTATGTAATACATCTAATTTATTTAGAAATGCTCTTTTTCGGGATTTTGGACATGTCTTGTTTTGAATGTTTGCTCCTCAAATGTGGATAGAAGTTCGTTTGCGCAGCAATAAAATACAATTTACTCGGAATAAAATCTTTACTTTAGCGCCGACTGATAAATCAAGGCGGACTGCATGGTTTAAGCTTAAAGAAGAGACCTAATAGTCTGATATTAACGACAAAAATACATTATACGTACGTAATGCTGTATTGTGTACAACATGACACGGTTAGCATAAAGTAAATAAGTTCTTTTAAGTTAAAAATTGCAGTCAATAGCGTGCAGTTTGCGACCTAATCTCTACAGCTGTAGTGTTTCGGCTGTTCCACTGGTTGCGGCAAGATCATTAGCCAATAGGCGAGTTCAAGGCACCCGTGATTGGCTGATAATTCGAGGGGTGGGCGGGGTCTTGCGAGACTTGCCCCGAGATGGTAGCACAGCTGTCTCAATGCCGTTCACGAGAAACGTAAAAATTACTGAGAAAAAAAATGTACTTGTAATAAAATAATTAATCTGCCATATTATTTTACCGACTCGTGCAACCAGAATGTTCGATCATAGTCAGTGCCAGGTTTAGTTAAACGCATTCCAAATATTAGCTCGTTAGGTTCATTTTTTCTGCACATGTGAACTTCATTCGTCTGTGACCATTGAAACCTAAACTTATGATTATGTATCGGATCTGAATAATTAAACTGAATTCGTAGAAAGTTGTTATCTCTCTGGAATTTAAATTAAATTTACGTAAACTCAAGCCTATAACTGAAACGTCGCAGTGTGTGAGAACTAGGCCTACTAATGCATTGCTGTCTTCACTCCTTTAAAATCAACTTAACTGAAATAAATCGTCGTTGTTGGCTACCAAATATACAACCACGCATGCCCAAACAACAGGTGAATTCCCCGAATTAACTTTTACGTAACCGTGTTAGCTAAATTGTATTAGTTTCTTAAGTAGTTGAGAAATTCAGATACAATAGTACCTGACGTGCGGTGGCTAACCAAAACAAGTAAGACTACGTCATAAATGTGTAAGCCAATAAGAACGCGTTTTCAATGTTTGTGTCGGCGTTTGAAAATATGGCATTTTTCAAAACTGAATAATTCGAAAATTACAATGTTCACGGAGCTATTGCTTTGCCTGGCTGCATTTAGTGACGAAATAATTTGGAAGAATAAGGTAAATATAAAAAACTTTTTCTAGGATTTTTTCCTATTGCAGCGACGCACATGTAGCCCTCTTCCTTCTTCCATCCCTCCCGCAATACAGGAATGTGTGATGCTCGCATTTTGGCCCTCTATTCCCCAGCCCTAATTAAAAAAGTTTAATATCGTATTTCACCAACGAAGAAATATTACAGTGCATTATCTTAGAAGCCACGTCGACCAGACTGCAGGGCGCATGAGATTACCACAGCAAAAAAGAAAAGAAAAAAAAAAACTAGAAATTATGTTTGTGTGATACTTCCTTCTATACTTTACACGTACCCCAAAACAAATACAATTTTTTATTTTCATCGTGTATTAGTTTATAGTGCATATATCATGTATTAGTTTATAGTGATTATGATTTTATTAGCCGACGAATGCCAGTTAAAAATTTACGAACTTTAGGAGTAATTAAATGCTTCGATCATAATTTTGGATTCTTGATATATTAGCTGATAAATTTACGAAGAAGTCAAATTCAACCACTATGATTTTATTGCACTTGAACACCTTTAAGGTGTATGGAAAGACAAGACGTCGAGCAAAAGACTGGAATACTCAAACTTCGACAATATCTGAACTACTCATTATTATTCAATGCGACTTTTTTGCTGAGTATATATTTTATTTGCCGACGTCTGTTTTTACAGCACTAGGCAGTAGTATTATTTGCTTTCGAGTAAAAAATTAAAAACTGTTTTTAGAAAATATGGGCTTGAAGCCACAAAATCCCTAAAAATGGAAGACATTAATTTTTATAGTTTTTAATGTGATAATATCCAGGCCTCTATAATAACGGAATTTCATAAATACTCGTGTTTTGATTTGAAAATAACTTTAAAATCTATGAGATAAAAAAATAGTTCATACATGCATTAACTCGACGCGCATTTAGATAAGCACTGCAGCAAAAGATTAAAAATATTTTGTAGGTTGATGAACTTTATAATACGCGTCACATGGGTAAGGGTCTAATTTTTAGGTTTGTTCGAGCGACCTGATCTTTCTGCTCACGAAAGCAGGTTGAGATATTCTAGTAGTAAAAAAATAGCAAGAAAGAACAGAAAGCGCACTACTCTTTTCTGCAACCAGCCGAACGCGTAATGGTTGTTTACATGACAACAGCTGATGAAACCTGAAAATTCGTGATTGTTGATGAATTATTTTATTTACTTTGAATCCTTTGGCCTCATAATTTATTTGTCTTACATTTGCGAATTTTTTACTCTTGTACACTAATGTGTATAAAATTTTCGCATGACAAAAAGTGTATATTTTTCAATAATTACAAACATGTATAGTAGGGCTTACTCTAACCTCAAGAGAAAACGATTTTTGTAACAAATAGTATGGTACGTAACCACAATACCAGTAGGAAAGAACAATTTATTTATTACTAGATTGGTCAAGAATCAAGGACAAAAATGTTTGCATTATAGAAGGATGAAGTTCAACATGTTACCAAAAAAGAGTTTGAGAATAATCAGTGTATACTTATTTAAAATTAAATTAATGCATTGCTAATTAAAATGCCTTAAATTTGATTTTAAATACGAAATGTAAATATATTTCGTAATTGTTTAAACTTGATTGATTAAAGTATATTTAGCAAAACAGTATTTAGATAGCCAAACATATTGGATAGGCCTTGCCTGACAGAAAAATAACACCATACTTGGCACGCTTTTCGTCTGCTATAAATCTCACTGCTACTCTGCTCTTCGTCAAATAGTCCAGTCGGAGTTCCAATTATGCATTTTTGATTAAAAGGTGGGCTTTTAAACATACCTTAATGGGACCATCCTGAACAATTCTGGAAGTGGAGACATCGATTTCGACCGTGCAGGTTCAAGATGGCGGCCAATTCAGTATGAGGACAACATCACTTCTAAAATTTGCCATATCTCAGATTCTAATTATTGGATCTTCGTTTTGTTATTTTTAAATTAAATTTTACAATTTGTTCTTTATTTTGTTTTATTATGTCTTCCCCATATTTTGTATACTTTTTCAGATATACTAAAAATATTGATAAAATTATTGTAATTATTCAGCTCAAGATTAAATGGCGTGAATACCGTTAATCTTACAAGAAAATAGTTCCAACAAAACTTTTAGATAATTGAATTTACTTTAATTCGATATGCTTAAATTTTTTTTACTATAAATACCAGCAAATATATGGCATTTTAAATGTAGCTAGTATGGATGACTTCACGCTTGAAGTAATGTTCTAACTGGAGTTATTGCTACTGTGCACTAAACTTTACAAACTGATGACACTTTTCGTTCCTAGTATGTCTAGGATGCCTTTGATGTCATTGAAATGCATTTTATGAATAGCATATCTTCAACACAACCGGTTTCACAAAAGAGCACTTTTGAAACGTTCATGTAGTCGAAATGTAAAAAATTTTCTTTAATTTCTTTTTTAAGCTTGTGATATAAAAGTATTTACAAGTAAGGAAAATTTATGTTAAAGATGTTTAACGTGAATCCAAGGTAACCTCATACATTCCATATGTGGTCGGCTAGCGAAACTCAGTTGGTACTCGGTACACTATTTGCGTGCCAGTGACCTGAGCATACCTTTCCCATGGAAATCAAAGACTGATAATTCAGAATGTATGTCATATAATTTCAAATTAGAGAATGTTGATGAATTCAGCGTGAGGATAAGAATAGTTTATATGATTTCCAAGGGTTGGATACCAGGATTACTTAGAATGGAAAATAAAGGACGGGGCTCACCAGACTTCTGCTTCTTTGGCGCAGTACCCTGGAAGGAAATCCACTTCTCCCGATTCAGTGGATGGCCGATGTCCGTCCTTGCGAATGAGGTCTACTGAGAAGAGACCTCGCTGAGCTCCGGTCTCTGGGTTTCTGATAGCAAATTCAGGCTCGGAAATTGGCCTGACATCTTCTTCAGTTCCGGCGATGCAGTGGAAATTCCCAGTCGACCTAGGATGAACCTCTTACTACCGGTGATCATCGGCGTAGGTGGGCAGTAGAAGTTGCGACCCCTAGAAGTACTGAAATCCGACAAAATCCCAAATTTATGCTTTTTTCAATTCAAGCATCTTACCAAACTATTGGAGATTCAGTTCCAGGGCATTTTTAGCTGAAATATTCTATTCTGTCGTTCTCAACCCAATGTCTTCGCAGCTCCATCAAATACGTGATGTCTTGGTCATCGTCCGAACGTATTCTTTTTTTTTTTTTTTTTTTTAAATAAAATTTTTTTCCTTCGCCCAAAACGTTCCAAAACAAAATTTCTGTTTTTTTTTTTTTCTTTTTTTTTTTCAAGCAGTTGTCTCGCCTCCGTCTCGCTATTCCTCGCAGCACCTCTAGCTTTGGGATCGATTCTGGCCCTTAACCTGGTCATGATTATGGTCAAATTATAAAAAGCTACATGAAGTAGTAAGAACCTTGGAAACCATATTTCCTCGGATAATAAAACTGTTATAGCTGTTTTTTTTTTTTTCAAGCAGTTGTCTCGCCTCCGTCTCGCTATTCCTCGCAGCACCTCTAGCTTTGGGATCGATTCTGGCCCTTAACCTGGTCACGATTATGATCAAATCATAAAAAGCTACATGAAGTAGTAAGAACCTTGGAAACCATATTTCCTCGGATAATAAAACTGTTATAGTCATAAAAACAAAGCACAATGTTTATAAAACTTCGTGGCTCGGTGTGTCTATGGCCAAAGTTAAATACAAAAATATACGTGAACTGGCCTGCAAACAACCACTAAAATACTTAATACGATATCTGTAGTATAGGTCAAATCCTATATTACAAGACTTATGGTAACCGACTGCTACAAATTTTTACAATAGGTTTTATTTTTAAAAAAAGTGAATCCTTTTACTGTTTATGGACATTCTCCATCACAAGCACAGAGGGCTGTACATTTCAAATGCAGCATCTTACACTTGTATATTTTATTGCATTCTTTTTTGCAATGACAAGATATTAATTGTATTGATTCTAGTATAAATGGCAAGGTTGTCTATGTGGGTGACAAACCTTCAGTTGACTTTGACCAACCCCAATCAGTAGGACTAGGATTATCCTGTTCTGACTGAAGGGATTGGGCCCACACTCAGGTCTGGAAACATGCTCTCTTTGCATGAAGGTACAGGTGTTTGCTGTAGGAGGGATCATTTCCACCATAATTTTCTTTTTTGTGAACATTTCTCTTCTAGCCTCAGTCACCAGTGTTTTTTTTTTTTCGCAAGATCTGTCGTATAGGGTGATAACAAATTTATCCACCTTGTCCATTACAGAGTCCAGATATCCTTCAGAAATAGCAACAAAGGCATCCGTGGCCTCAGGGAAAGCTGTCCATGCATCCCATGCTTTCAGTTTACCTCTTCCACTGATATGGGGTCACAACCAGTCATCACATGGAATGCCATAAGTCTTCTTGCTCGTGTATGTCCCAATGACTTAAAAATCTCGTGCGGCGGAATGTGTCTAAGATGTTTTCCCCTCGCGAAGGTTAGCCAACGTTCTTATAGTCCCATATCTTGATACATCGATACTCCTATGACTACTACATCAGTGTCGGTGGCACGAATAAGCACTCTTCGAAGTTCACATTTTGCAGCGTCAACAGCATGTAGGAAAACACGGGTATCGGCTTCTTCGTAATTGCAAGGGCTAATACTTTCAATATCCATTCTGTCTGGCAAAAAAATCACTGTGCTACCTAAAGTCGAGTACACCTCCTTATTTGTACTTCCATTTCTTGTGGCGTGTCTTCCCAAAAGCTCTTCCTTGTTAACATTAAGCCTCAAATATTGTTCCCAATTGCTCTTCCTTGGTAGACGCCCATTTAAAGCTGCTCGTATTCTAAGTCCAGTGCCTCACTTCACACGAGTACCTTGCTTCAAGCTGTCGCTTTTGTAGATGTCCCACACAACATTGATGCGCCGAACAGAGTTCTTCTGTTTCTCCATATATGGTAGGTACTTCTTATCTTGATATTCTTGGAAAGTCTGTGCATCATCAGGTTTGATCATATGAACAACTGTGGCTCCGTCGAATATTTTGACAGCAACTGAAGGCTCGGAATGTGGTAACAATGTAGGCATGTGGTTGTGCAGTGCCTAGATCAAGTCGGCCTTATTACATGCACGTGGCAAATCATATGCACAAAGTGAAGGCGGATAAGGCTGGTACTCATGACAGAAAAATTATTCCAGGTTACCCTCTCTTTCTTGGCAGGCAATAAACAAACGGCTGCATAGGGCATAGTCAGTTTTGAACGATAATTTCTGTACCTTTTCTTTTGACATTGATGTAGTTATTGGCCTCTTGAAAGTTGAAAATTTATTACATTTTATTGGTTCCATTACCTTCTTTTCTGCAGATACCAATTGTTTCATCACAAACTCTTGGAATTGTTTCTTTCCTTCCTTTTCAATTGTCATAATCGAAGTTGCCACCTTATCACTCATTACAGTATGGCCGTTCAGGCGATGCAGGTCCACAATTGTTATGGCGAAAGGATTTCCTACACTCTCAACAGCCAAAACTATGGCATCGACATGTTCTGAAAAGTTTTCTCTAAATTTAAGAGTTCCTTTGTGGTGCCTGAGTTGTGACTTATTGTAACAACGCATATCTTCAAATAATTGCAGCATTCAAGCTAACTCAGGTCCTGCTACCATAAATCTGCGAAGTGCTTCTGTGTTCTGTGTAAGGCCAACAATTCCACCATCAGATTTCATAACCGAATTCAGCTGTTCATGTGAATGGTCCAATGCAATCGCTGAAAATGATCGTTCTATTTTATGTGCGACAAATGCACCATTTTCGAAGGCATCGTTTACATCAGGGTTTCAATCTTTCAACAGTAGCATATCTCTGATGTGCACACTTAACCAACGCACATAGTTTCTATGATATAGGGCAAAGAACCATGGAGCGAGTTGGACCAAAGTATGGATATATAGACGGAAGTTTGCCTCTCGGAAGGAGCGAACCAAAGAGAGAATATAAAGCTCAATATTTAATCCTGTGTCCCAGTATTTAAACATAAAAGGTTCTTCTCTCATTATTTGTCTCCACTCATTCAGTGATGACACACCTCCATCACCACTATTCCTGTATTCTTCAAAAGCCCTGTTTTGTAGTAAAAACACTGCTGCTGCTGTTACTTCATGTATGTGTCTTGCCTTTTTGATGTGTGCAACTTTAAGTATACCTTCAGCTTTTCCCTTTGTAGTACTTTCACTCTCAGTAATAATTTCGAAACACCCACTACCTTCAAGCCAGTGCCCAGCCATGCGAAGAACAGCTTGTTTTATGTTCAGTCCGCCTACCATTACCACGAGCTTTTTTTTTCGTGTTCTTCAGAAAGAGAGTACTGAATTTACTTCATCAGGACAAAGAGTGGCTGGTCACCGACAAGAACAGGTGTTTGGTTTGGATTAAGATATTTCACGCATTCTGTAACAACATTCATAGAATGTAACATCACGGCAGGAGAATTCGAGCTCTCGAGAAATAATGGCAATATTGCCATTATTGTTTTTGGTTTTTGAATGAGGCGATTAAATGATAATTAATATGCAGCCCAATGTAATCGCTCTCTTAAAGTCTGTTCCAGCCACTCAAACTCTTTAATGTTGGGGACTAATTCTAGTTGTGGCAGAATGGGTTCTACTGGTTCTGCAATTCGATTCCCTGAAGCTTGGAGTAATATAAAGCATGGAGGTACAATCGAATATGACACTGGAAGGGTTGCTACTTTCCGACTCTTAGCACACTCTGTTTGTAATACAACCCCTCTAGGATTTTCTTAAATTTTCCAAAGTAGGATGTTGCTTGAGTGACATAGCTGTTACATGCAGGGAACTCTCGGCAGTGTTTGAGCTTGGACTGTGGTCTATCTACACAAGCAGTTGTAAACACTGCTGTTTGGATGACAAACCACTTTTTCAGTGGAGTATATACTGCACAGTTCATGAGCAATATCAGTAGAAATAGATCTCAGAAGTTCATAAGAAATGCCAAGACCCAAGTGGTACAGGATGTCAACCAACTCCCTTTTTCTTGTCTCTGAATGGACCTTAGCGGCAAGATACATAGATATGGACATGTTCCTGACTTTTCTGCTGTTTGTGCACTCATCTATCACTTTTTTTTCCTGTTTTTCTGTACTGTATTGAAACAAATTAGTTGTGCGATACTGGGTATTCCTTCCTTTCTGATGGATGTTTCTCTTTCATCTACTGTCAGTGGACCATTTATAATGAGACTAATTAGCGCAAACAAAGACTCTGGTATGCTTTCCCTTTGATCTGATGTCAGTAAAGATTTAGGCGTAGTACCATTTTCATGCTTGAAAATATCCTTGCGAACTTTTCCTGCCACTTTTACAGGATGTAAAGCTTCGAGATCAAAATTTTGGCAGGAAACATCCATTGTAGCGGCGACATTCCGCTTGAATACCAACATCCAATCTTTTCCTGGATTTCCCCATGCTTCAATATCAGGGCACATATCTAGAATGCGATATCTAAGTATAGTGGAATGGATTTTTGCATGAAGTTACATTCTCTAAGGCGTTTCTCATACATTATACAAATATCTGACATCATGAATACTGGTGCGACTTCTGCATCCTCTTCTTCCTCCTTCATGGATGCAATAACGTCGGCCAAAGCGATACTTTCCAGCTGATCATTCTTCAAGGCACTTTCTCCGTCTTCTGAAAAATTTTCAGCCTTCCTCACTCGGTTGTAAAATCTTGTCAAACAGATATAATGATATCTGGCATTAAGTGGAGCCATGCCTTGTGCGGCGATTTTACACAGAATTTTAGTATCCCGCAATAGAGTAGCTCCATTGCACATTTTGTCGTCAATTTTATCGGTTAAAGCTAGGTGTAAAGGGGATTGCCTTGTTGCAGATCCATTACAGAAAATACAGGTTTCTGGTATTTCTGGATCAACCATTCGCCTCGTTTTTACTGGGGAACTTACTCCTGGTGCATATCTACATTCTTTCCTCTTCCTTGCTCTATCCAACTGGGTATTATTGAATTTTAGATAGCAGTCCTTGTACCAAGATGCATTGTTTTTGCGCATAGTTGTTTCTATACCTGAACCATCATCAAAACGCTTAATGTCAATACCCAATGGTACAGTCCCTACACCTTGAAATCCAGTCTAGAATTTTCTTGACAAAACATGCACAAATTCCAATTTGTGAGCCTAGAATGTGTTGAACTTCTGTCATTTAGTGGACTAATAATTTATAATTTTTTTCCATTAGTGCCATCTTGAGTATCGTATCTGAAATGAAAAAAACACTATTAGCAAAAACAGGGAAACTCACAGAACAGACAAGTGCACCAGTCAACAAATAAATTAATAAACTTTTCTTACTACACTTCGGCTGCACAAATGTAAGGCGAGCATTATATCCTATTGAAGTGAAAATTTTAATAATACTATATATCTAGTTAAGTACGCTCACATTTATAACAAAATCAAACAACTGGTTTGATTAACCTTCTGTAATAATGGTATAAACTTCCGATACTTTAATCTATATCTTACAGCCATAATTTCAATAATAGAAATAAAAATTCAAATATCTAAAATTGTCCCTCCTACAGCAAACTCCTTAAAATTTTTGTATCAGTCGGTTATCATAAATGTTAAAAGTTAAATTCAATAAATTATCTATATTTCAACTACATGAACGTTTCAAAAGTGCTCTTTTCGTGAAACCGGTTGCGTTGATGATATGCTATTCATAAAATGCATTTCAATGACATCAAAGGCATCCTAGACATACTAGGAACGAAAAGTGTCATCAGTTTGTAAAGTTTAGTGCACAGTAAGCAATAACTCCAGTTAGAACATTACTTCAAGCGTGAAGTCATCCATACTAGCTACATTTAAAATGCCATATATTTGCATATCAAATTAAAGTAAATTCAATTACCTAAAAGTTTTGTTGGAACTATTTTCTTGTAAGATCGACGGTATTCACGCCATTTAATCTTGAACTGAATAATTACAATAATTGTATCAATATTTTTTAGTATATCTGAAAAAGCATACAAAATATGGGGAAGACATAAAAAAACAAAATAAAGAACAAATTGTAAAATTTAATTTAAAAATAACAAAACGAAGATCCAATAATTAGAATCTGAGATATGGCTGATTTTAGAAGTGACATCGTCGCCATACTGAATTGGCCGCCATTTTGAACCTGCACAGTTGAAATAGATGTCTCCACTTCCAGAATTGTTCGTAAGGGTCAAATTTATGTAGTACTGAACGCTCATCTTTTAATCACAAAATGCATAGTTTGGTCGTTTTTTGCTCCTTACCTACTGGACTAAAAAGCAGTAGCAGAAAGAGCATGCTCTTTCTGAGATCGAGAGCAGTGCTCCTCGCGCCCGAACAGGGTACCAAAAAAACACTTCCGGAAAAACGAGCGCCGAAAATCAAAAGTAGTAAGAAAAGAGCAGGAAAACCGCAGAAGTAGTAGAAATCTCAGGGCACCTGAACAAACCTTTAATCTAAATTTGCATAGATTTGCTGCTTACTTCGTGTTGCTTATTTACCATATTTATTTACCTATAGTTACTCTAAGTTATTTACAGTAAGTAATTCAATCATAGAGGTAATATATAGTAGAGGGAACATGACGTCACAAATGTGTGTCCAACGTGGTCTAGAGAGTTTGGTGTCGTTTATTTATGTTTTCTCGGCGTAAAAATGCAGTCGTGTTGTTTGAAACTCATGGCGTACCTTCCAGAATATATATTTAGTAATGTGGTGTCACCAAGATCTCGGTTCAAAACCTTATAGTAAGTATGTAGCTAATATTTACTTTTTACTAAAAACAGCTGGGCTAAGGACAACAGTAACGTGGCAAACATTGTTTACATTGGACGTTTTGAAACTTCTACTCAATTATACGGACTAGTAGAGGAAACTAGAGGGTTTCCAGAAATGGCCCGCCAGGCGATGGCAACGTTCACCATATTTCCACATACGTAAAAACGGGTTCGACACCGCCAAGAATCGATCCCGGGTTCCTGTCGTGTAAGGCGAGTATTCTGAAACATATCACCACATATCCCTCCACTCCCCTCTTCACAGGTTACAATAGAACCATGATGGCTGCAATTTTTCATTCGAGCAGGTGTAGTGTTATAAATATTCGCTTAACCTAATCAGTGTCATAGCATGGAAGATTAACAACTGCAGTCTGATTAATTAAATAAGTGCCAACTGCACTACGAAAGATTCGATTTGGAATAATAACTAATATATTGTGAGGCTTAGTTTGCCTCACTAGTCATAATGCTGTAAAATAATGTTACATTTTGCTTCAGACACGTGTTTGAATGAAGTGTTTTATATTCTGCAATGGTTACTGTTTATTTACAGGTAAACTTTTATGTTATCTTTCGAAAACCTCTTTATATTTTAACACTAAAAAAATGTATGTAATTTAAAATTATTGTAAATAGCAGGAGCTTTACATATTTTCAAAGAATTATTCTGTTTCTTATTCAACAAGGAGAACCATAGATGATGTACTCATTACTATGTGATTTGGAGAAAATTTACAAAATTTATTGTTATGTGCTATGTATAAAAAGAGTGTGAGTTGGAATAGCCGCAAGGCAACTTACAGTTTTGTTAGGAAGAAAATGTTCAGTTTTCTAAAAACTATTTTTTTCCTTAACTAAGTCTCAAGGACTGAAATGGTAATGTTTAAAATTTTAAATAACCTACAATTGTCTAATGGAATATAAAATTCTACAAAAAAAGAGCCAAGTGAATTCTACCAAGAGTTATTAGAAAAGAAATTTAAATTTATAATGGCTGTCACAGGAAACCGTAAATTAAGCTTCGAGAGTCTTTACAACTGTGTCCATCAACATGAGAATTTTTTGAATTGAACTGCATTCTTCAACAGAGCTGTTGTAGGCCCTACTGACATTCTACTGCTCCATACTGTATGAGATAAGATTAGTATTTTATTTGTTAGAAATGCTTTGCTATAGAATGAGTAGGATTAGAAGTTCAAAATTTTAATCAATTTAAAATTCTTTAAAGTTGTTCCTGCTATATCTTATTTTATTTATTCACTCAATAGTTATGCTTTTCATCGTAACTGGTTTTATTTTCGGATGTTGAATAATAGAGCCAAATACGAGTAGCAAGAATAAACTAATAACTGTTAAAGCATGCTTAGCATCATTATTTGTAACATTATTAAATCAGAGTTATTTGCATGATTTCATGTGGAATACACCATAGCAATATATTCACATCACTCAGGCAATCCAATTCTTTAATTTATACCCACTAACTTAAATGCCTTCTTCATATGCTCTACCTTGAGAACATATACATTTAGTGAATATAATTAAATCTTACTTGCCTATTTCAGAATTGAGTGTCCAACAACATTAAATTAGTTGTTGACAGTGATATTTTATACACCACAGCCTTCTATGAAATGAATCCGCTAAATCTTACACACACACCTACCTCGGAGGTAAAAGACACTATGTCCACTTTTAGTCAAAATGCACTTTCTACCATTAATTTGACCAGAATTTTATGTTCTTTCTAATGGCATACAACACCTAGTACAGATCCCCATTGTTACAAATATAGGATTCTTTAAATGCACACTATGTCACATGTCTTTCTGAGGCATATAACACTATGTGGACATGTATTTGTATGTCTCTGCAATCATTTTTTGTCTTTGTCACAAGCTGGACATAGTGTTTTATGTTTTAGTTGACTGGTTGATGTTTCATATCAGAAAGTGTATAGTAAAATGCCAAGTGTGGCCTTACCTTTGGATTTTAAAGGAATCTCTCGAAACTTGTACATTTTTTTGTGAAGAACAAGACAATTAATACGAGCCATTATTTAGCTATTAAAATTGCAATAGAACTGTAAATGTTTATTGTACTAACCTTTTCAGCTATTTCTTCCTTTTGTTTTTCAAATGCAGTTGACATAAAACATTTCATTGCTGACGGTGCTTCACAATACGGAGAAAGAAATAAAGGTGGTTTCAATTACTTTACATCAAGCCACACCCTGTTTATTCCTACCTCTATGCTTTCAGTCAATTATTGCTGGTTGTTGACTTACCTTTTGTCTGTGCTGTGTTTTATTGAGTTATTGTTATTTGATTAGAGTGTTACGCTTGTTGAATGTGTAATGTGAAGACTAAACTATGGATGCAGGGATTATTCCTCGAGCTAGAAGAATAATAAGCATGATTTTAGAAGCAAACAAATTCTCCGTTGCAGGAAAATATAATATATTGCTAAGTTCAGCGTCTTATGTTTCATAACCTCGAACTAATCACCTATGCTATAAGCTGTATTCGAATGCTTTATAGTTATTATTTTTGTGCGTCACTGTTGATATGTGAGGATACCGAAAATATAAATACATTTCTAAATTATGATGGAAATAATCCTCAAATGCCTTCTAAATGTTTCTGATGTTGCATAATATTTTGTGGTTACTTTCTCGAGTATTGGTGGAAATGATTACAGCTAATAAAGACGATAAATGTTGATTTTTAATAATTTATTTCCGTAATGTTATTTATTATGTTATCTTAAAAGTATTTGCGCAACTTCTTTGGTTTCAGATCAACAATGCAGTAGTTCGAGCAAACCTGCTGAAGTACCTGTAAGAATGATCGAAAACGACTTGAGCAATGATGAAGATGATCCTCATGTAGATAAAAATTATGTACAGTACCTTCAGGTAGAGGAACTTCGGGTTCAGATGAGGGCGCAGTAAACAACGCCATGGCAAACGACAATTCATCGAGAAGACAGTATTGAACAGTGAGGTAGGACGCGAGTTAGAAACCCCAGGGAATGGGCATGTAATAAACTTAAAAGGAATTATGCTTCAGGAAAGGAATATGTGAGCAAAAAAAAAAGTTAAACTATAGGTGCCTGGGAAATAAAACATCCTTTCTCATGTAGGATGAAATGCTCTTAGTGCACATCTAAAAATGATAGAGTTAACATTCTAACTCATACTGGGATGAGGAAAAGAGCACTGACGTTAAATGGCAGTCCATACATTCGTGTGTAGATAGTCGAGACATAGCCCGTTCAAGGAAGAGAGATAGGAATTCTAGCAGATCGAAAGAAAATACCCTTCTCTACTATATCACAGTTAATAATGAAATAATTAGAATATGTAATGTAATGTTCTTAAATAAATTAGGTATTTCCAACACATTTGTAGTCAGCATGCTGAAAAATACTCAACCAAGAGGCATAGTTAAACCTGATCAGAGAGGTCAACACATTATAGGTAATAAAATGCCCGATGATCCCATTAACAATGCAATACAGCATTTTTCATTTTTCGCAACGTACGAGAGTCACTACACCAAGGAAAGGAGTGGAAGAAATAACTTAGGTCCAGAGCTGAATATTGAAAAAATATATCTCAAGTTACTGTAATAACAACAATATTTAGTCAAAATTTGTGGCAAAAATGGCTCTATTCTGATTTGGTCAACAAAGGGTTGAATTTGTCATTCTAACTACAAGAAATTGACACTTGTGATACCTGCGACTCCGTCACTACTCAACTAAAGGATGATATGAGTCCATCACAAAAAGGATGCACTGCAAGCTGATTATGATTTGCGTCTTGTGGAGTCTAAATCTAGATACGAAACTAAACGCGCAGACACAACCTTCTCGAAAGAGAATCCTAAACAGAAAATTACAACAGGTGATCGTCAAAAGTGTTTGATTGTTTGATAACAAATACTGTTAGTTTTTATAAACGTAAACTGTGGACATTAAATTTCACCATGTATGACTCTTCTGATGCGACATTGCATGATGTGGGATGAATCTCAAGGAGGTCGAGGTGGAAATGAAATAGCATCAGCTATATTGAAATTGGCTGACAGTGTGATTCCAAATTCTGACGTGGAAGAAATCACACTGTGGACATATAATAGTTATGGACAAAACTAAAATGTTTGTGTTGTTATGAGCTTTTTGGTCATACTGCAAAAGTACCCTCAAGTTAGAGTACATAAAACATAAATTTCTGCTTAAAGGCCATACTCACATGGAGGCCGTACAGTTCACGCCCTTATTGAAAGGAAAAGAATGAATAACATGTTAGTACGGCAGTGTTTTATCAAATATTTTGTACAACATATGGAACTCGAAGACTTTAAGAATTTTAAATCTATGTACTCAGCTCCAAAGTCACACTTTGTGTCAAGAAATGTGGACGTTGACAAACAACCCGTTCTTTTTTCGCAAGCTGTGCAACTGCAGGTCCGGCACGAAAACGTTGGAACTTTATTTGTAAGAACATCGTTTGATAGTGCATTAAAACAGGTTGACCTAAGAAGAAACACGAGATGGAGCAATGTTGGTCCAACAGTTCTGGACCCTGTTTGTGAGTCACCGAAACCTATCTCCAAACTAAAGTATGATAACTTAGTAGCACTTCTGCCATATGTACCTTCAATTTGTAATGATTTTAATAAAAATTTTAACACGATCACTCCAATAGTGATTATCCTTCCAACGATAGTGGTGTTTCTGATTAAATCTGCTTGTGATGGAATGTGGCCTATAAGTAGAGCCCACGATTTTTGGTGAAAAGAATTCTGCAGCAGTTTGTTTCAATGCCTTACGTGCACATATGCAGTTCTGCTTCTTGATTATTGGCAGAATGTATAATTGCACAGGCGTGGCTCATTTGACTTGTGCCAACAGGAACAAGGTTACTGCGACACAACTCGTCTGTGATTTGCGGGTAAAACCCCGAGACGCTGAGAATTTAAAACAGCCAATCACTGACCACGAAGCAGAGCTGCATGTGTGCACATAAGGCATTGAAACAAATTGTTGCAGAATTCTTTTCACGAAAAATCGTGGGCTCTACCTATAAGACTGTAAGAATGATCCTTTGGATGTTGTAGGGATTTTCACTAGTACTGTATTATGTTGTTACTGTTGTTATTTGAATTTTTTCGTAATACCTTACTTTATCATTCACAAACACTACAGAAATGTTTGTGTAGTTTCTTATCAACATTATGATATTTTTAAGATATTGAAATACATGTCCCATGACTTAGCAGTTTACACATGTTGTAGAAGTATACACCATGTACATTGTTAATTAAAATAATAATATGAAACTTGCTTTAGCAATTATTTTTTTATGTATCAAATAGTTAAGACTTAAATCAATGACGTGTCAAATAAACACACATTTCGGTTATCACTCAGCTAAGTAAATAAGAAAAAAATTATTAAAAAGTTTTATTAAACTGCCCTCATGGAAAAAAGTTTTTTTGTGACATATCGTGACTTTGACATTGCGGGGTAACTTGGACAACTCAAAATTTTGGTTTTTATATTGTTTAGTGACGAAAGATTCAAACATTAGCTATAAGGTTAAAAATAATTATTTAAAATACTCGGCTCAGATTATATATTTATTTACCAGATAACCCAAAAACTAATTGAATAGTCAAAGTAACCCCGAAAATGGTCAAAGTAACCCCGGTTTACGGTAGTGTCTTATCCCTCCGAGGTGTATATTTACAGTTCTTGTTACTCTATAAACCATCTTCAGACTTTCGAAAATCCTTACGGTAAAATAGTTGCACGCAATTATGGGGTTAACTACCCATGCTATTTTCATAATGGTGGAAACTATCAATCAGTATTTGCTGCTGGTTTGAGAACTCAACAGCATTAAGCATTGCTGAAAATATTTTTTTTTTTTTGTCATTTAGTTTCCGATATTTTGGAACTTTAATATTAAGTTTAGGCGAAAAACGCAAAACATAATTTCCGCTTTTTTTCATGAGGAATCACCTGCCGGAGTTTTCCTGGGTTTATATATATATATATATATACACATACATATGTACGTATATAATGTATGTCTTTATATATATATGTGTGTGTGTGTGTGTGTGTACACACATACATACTTGGGTACCTATTTACACAGGCAAGCTATTAGGGACACGTGGTTCATTAGCTACATAAAAATAAAAGGAAAGTGGCATTCTTGTAGCCTGAAGACTACAGTGAAGCAAAATAGAATAAAAATATATCCTAGCCTGACATTCAGTTCTTCAGACGAATTTGAGGTACAAAGGTATGGATCAATGGATCAATTAAAATACGTATGTATATGTAGTATATAAACACACACATATATATGTATATTACAGACACACACTCACACATATACTCACTTCTATACACGTATTAACACACAGACTCACACTCACTTACGCCCACACACAGTCAGCAATGTGCTGATGATCTTATTATTCGTTAGGAAATCAGGCTGAAAACTGACAATTATTATCGTTACTAATACTGATACTCACTCAAGAATAGTTTGATGACTGGCGATAATGTCATATAAATTATTTTCTGGTATATCGCTTCCTTTCCTGTTAAAGTAACTTGCTTGACATTTATTGATGATAGCTTCCTTTAAGATGAAACTTCCCGCTGCACGAAACTCTTCATGGGTCAAATCATTTTGGAGAGGCTCTTCCTTGTAGGTTTTGTGACGCACTTCGTTTTCTTCAACTATCTCATTAAAAGCCTTGTGTATCATCACCTTGTCGTAATAATATATAATGCTAGAGTTTATATCAAAGATCGAAGCAGCCAGCATATCAAACAATGTGCCCAAATGCAACATCAAGGAGAGAGAAAAGTAGTAAACCGACACATGCAGTATCGCCAAGTAGGTGAAGCCAAGTATGTGGAAACTATACTCCAGCCAAAGGTTTAAATGAATGTTCCTATCCAAAGGCGACCATATTACGACAGGGAAAGAAATCTCGCCGTAACTTTTCGACAGCAACAGCTGCACTAAAGGTATGGATAGAAATAAAGGGAGGGCAGATATTACCAAGGTGGCGTATGCTTTCCCCATCAAGAGCTCTAGTCTCTCAGACCTCTCGACGAGTCCCTTTGTAGAGATGTGTTTCTTCCCGTCGCGGTAAGCCGCTTGCAGAGAGGTTATAACGGCGCTGTATCTCCTCGTGTGCAGCATAAGGCTCGTTGCCATGACCATGGACGGAAAGTACACTGCCGTCTTGGGTAAGCTAGACAAGATGTCCTCGCCTCCTGAGAGGACCAAGGCAATCAGCTGAGACAGCAGGTACAGTATGCGGATGGTGAATGTGAACACTATGTAGGCGACCTGCAGCATGGTAGTGTGGGACATGTTTGTCCAAACCCCGATCACCTGCAGCAATACCTCAAACACAGACATGCACTGCCATCTTGACTCCATCAGTGCACTTAGCAACGTTTCCTTAGCTATAATGTTCCCCTTGCACACATCCGGCTGGGAATATAACTCACGCTGTCCTGCTGATTAGGCTATACGTGCCTCGGGACGCATTAAAAAATCGAAGAATAAACGTCAAACTGAATTATTTTCCTCGTGTAAAGCATTAAAAATATGTAACTAAGGACTTTCATTACTAGGATATGAACGTTATCGTGACTCATAACGAAATTACTAAAATTTTCTGACAAATACGGCAGAAATTAACATTAATCTTAACTGAGAAGAATTTTAGTTGAATAATTCCAAAGCAATATTAAGAAATAAACAGAAAACGGCCGCTGGAAATTTACAGTAATTGCATCTTCGATTTTCCATCACGAAGTACTGAAACATTGACGCAAATCGCCATTACTTTCAATGTCAGAGAAGGAAAAAATACCGTTAACAAATGACTGCCTTTTCTTCCTTCATCGCTCTTACTAAGGCACATGTTGTATTCCCAGAGGATAATCTAAGGTTGATTGCAGTTAATTAACTACTAATTTTCATTGCTGTCATTAAAGCCACATATATTTTGTTATTTAAATTCGTAAAATTTTGTAGAAAGCACCACCTTACTGTTATTAAGTGTAACTCTACGATGATTACATTACCTTTATTGTCGAAATTTGATGAAAATTTTAATCGTACATTTAGGTGTAATATTAACTTATATGAATCTCAGTTCGTGATACATATTGTCACACATATACTTAACTATACTTGTGTTTAAAAATTGTGTTATAAAACATAAAAAAAAATACAAATATTTCCACTACAACGGAAGGTTCCACAACTTTAAGGGTGCGGTCTACCGCAATTTTATCACCATTTTTATATTTTTTATTTGTACCAGATAAATATGACTAAATTTGGCTCTTATGCAATTTTTTTTATCTCTCATAGTTTTCGCGTAATGGCTTGTTAGATCATATTTTGCATGTTTCCGTTTTAAGGACTACACTAAAACCAACTGATATACCAAACTCAAAAAAATTACAGTGGATAAAGACATTGCATTGCAGGCTACAATGTCATGCACATAAAAATAAAGAATAAAAATTATTTGTATTTTTCGAAAATGCTGAAACTAAAAATAAAAATTTTAAAAATTCAATATTTTTTTTAAATACAAATAATTTTTTTTTTTTATTTTCATGAGCATGACATTGTGTAACCTGCAATGTTTTTATCCATTGTGATTTTTTCGAGTTTGGTATATCAGTTGGTTTTAGTGTAGTCTTTAAAACGGAAACATGCAAAAATATTTTTTATTGCTACCTTATTTATACTCATATCAAAATTTTGCTCCACACATTTTGACACTTATAGGTCATAATTTGTAGCTGATTTTTTTTTTGTGGAAGCCTACTAAATAAACAATTTATTTATTTATTTATTTTTAGATTTCATCATCCAAAGTATCACGTTTTTGTTGTGAAAATAAGCCAAAATTAAGCAAAAAAATTTGCAGACGAATGGTATATTATTTTTAAAAACGCATCCACATTATTGTTCATCGTGTGACTGCACAATGACTCAAATTTTTTCAAAGCTTTTGGTTAAAAAAATATTTGAATTATTGTCGTCAGTCTGCAAAAAAACACGGATATCCGTTTTTCTTTGTGTAATAAAACAAATTTTTTATAAACGTGTTACTGGCTTGCTAATTATGTTCTACAGGCGGCATAAAATATGCTTCTCATCACTCGTGTATTGCTTAATACTTATAAAAGTATATTAATGTTTGGTTATTATAGACAGCGTGTTATACGATTTACTCTACTACATTAACTACACACAATGATAGTTTATGCTTCAGTTGTGGGATTACGTCTCGTGAACCTCGATGTAACTAGAGACGGGTACATTTGTCACACAACTGACATGAACCGAGGGAAAGGATCTACCATGGCCTTTATTAAATAACCTTTAGAGATATACCCTGGGGAAAAATATGGAGAAACTAAATCGAGGTAGCTGGGTCCTACTAAATGCGAGTTCAAAGTGTTTACAACATAGTTGCGGCTAATATCTCGGTGCGAAGAGTGAAAAATTGAAGCTATGTAATATAATAGAATAAATATAGAAATAATAATAATATTTTAACACTGGAAAACAAACATACTCCTGGCATAGTTCGTTACATGGGGACGTTCTAACTATTCCTGGAGAGATGAAAAAATGGGAAGAAGGGCAAAACAAAACAAAAAAAAAAAAAAACCCTACTACTTGCATTACTCTCTTGTTAACTTTAAATTTTGGGAGAGATCGTCAAAATTTTTCCTTTCAAAAAAACCAACGTCATTCTGAAACGCAAATGTAAATGTAGGTAAAGTAAGAGGGCTTTACGTCTCGTCGACAGCGAGGTCATTAGGGCGTATAGAAAGGTACGATGTCGAGCGGACGACTGGAATACTCAGTCGTCAATAAAATCTGAGCTCATCATCAAAATTCGATAGATTTTTTTGCCGAGTGGATATTTTATCAGCGGATGTTTATTTCTATAGTACTGTATGCGGTAGTATGCTGTACTATCGAGTAAAAAATTAAAAACTGTTTTAGAAAAATGTGGTCTTGAAAATACAAAATCTATACAAATGGCAAACTTTCATTTTTATAGATTTTGTGGTTACAGTCCCTCATTATTCTAAAAACCGTTTTCTGTAGCAGCTGTTATAAAATTAAATGTACCGTACTGTCTAAAAACTCATTTTATAATTAACTTGAGTCTTATTATACAGTTTAAAATTCTTGTGGACAATTGTAAGTTATCTAAATAGTAAAATATTACCCTTTCAGTTCTTGTAATTTTGTCAAAACTAGTTTTCCATAAAACTGATTATTTTCTTCCTAACAAAAACTGTCAGTTGTCTTGCTGTTACTCCAGCTATCTTCCTATTCACAGCACATTGCTAAGACCAAGAATCTTTCGCGAAAATAATTTTGCCCCAGTTTGTGTCAGTGCCTCAAGTACATATCTGCAGTTCTGCTTCATAGTCAGCGATTGGCTGCTTTAACTTCACGTGTCGTGGGGTAGAACCAGTAAATCACAGACGTGTGGTGTTGCGGTGGTTTTATTGTGATTGGCGCATGCTAATGGGAGACGTCACTTCACAAATGCACACTGCCAATAACCGCAAAACAGAGCTGCAGGTGCACTCGTAGACACTGAAACAAAGTGGGGCAGTTTTCCTTTCACAAAAAGTTCGTGGCACTACACATTGCAATCAATTTTGTAGTTTTTACCCAATAAAATAGTCTGCTAACGTGTTGTGTCATCTATGGTTGTCCTCCTTGCTGAATAAAAACGTGAGAATGCTTTGAAAACATGTAAAGCTGCTGCTATTAACAATAGAGACCTGAACAATTCGCGGGTTCAATGAACTGTAGGCTAGACTACAAGAATATTTGTGAAATCGTGTAGACAGCAGCTTCTTATTAGCTGCTCGCTGACACAGTTAAATGGGCCTGTATTCAGGGACAGTTTAGTTTTTGGCTAAGCTATTTCCAGGAAGTGTCGAGTACGTCAACGGCCAATTGTGAACGTGATACAGACCTATAGTTGCTGAAACTCTAGCTTGCGCATAAAAGAAAACGCGAATTTTTCAGGTCTCTAATTAACAATCATTTTTAATTTAAGTACACCTTTCCTTAAATTATCAGGTTTGCCAAAGATAACACAAAAATTTACCTGTAAGTAAACAGTAACCATTTCAAAAAATAAACACTTGAATCAAACACATGTACGAAGAAAAATATAACGTTATTTTACAAAATTATGACTAGTGGGACAAAATAAGCCTCACGACAATTTATGTAAACATAATTGCAAAATTCAATGTTATAAAACAACTTGTTCACCCCTCTCAAGCTCCGTTTCATGTAAGCAAGGATCGTTCTTGCTCGATAAGCATTGTAGGTTGTGCTGACGGGAAAACAAATTTCATGGTTTTTCTCTTGTGTAATGTCTGTTTAAAAACTTTCTCAGAATGAGTCCAAAGAGGCAGGGCACGCTCACCCGGTCATAAGTAATTGCACATTGCCCGTTGATGGGGGGGGGGGGTGATATGAACCAAGATGACATGGACACCATGTCTTCACACACTCTCAGTTACTAGCGTGCAGTGAATAAATGGTGGTGTGAGTTTCAAGTTTTGAGTGTTTTTAAGTTATGGTTAAAGGCTTATTACTAACCAGGAAGCATATCAGTGTGTTTGATACTATACAAAAATAACTTAGTTACGTATTTTTAGTAAACTGCAGAAACTTGAATAAAAAGGAGACGGCGATGCAGTCACTGTGACACAGGTTCGTTTTTGAGATGTTTAAATGTTTGTTGCAATGGAATTTTACAATAATATTGTACTGGTTTATGAACATACGCCATTGCTTATGTTTGTTGACCAAAATTTATCAAATGACCAAGTACAAAAAGAGAATAAAATAAGAGAAAGGAATTCCCAGATCATTTTAGCCAGTCAAAAAATATTGCCGGATTCCTCTGGGATAGTTTTTTTTTTTTTTTTTTTTTCTGTTTTCGTACTTTGGTACAAATTTGGTCAACATAATATGAACAATGGCGTACGTCCGCAAACTAATACGTTCTTGGTACGGCAGTGGCCGAGGGTTCAGACCTCTCTCCTTTCGCCTCCCACCAAGGCGATCCGGGTTCGATTCGCGGCGGGGTCGGTCTCCGGATTTTCGCATGTGGGAATCGTGCCGGACGATGCCACTGGTCGGCAGGTTTTCTCGGGGATCTCCTGTTTCCCTCGTCTATTCATTTCGATGCTACTCCATAGTCACTTAATGTCAACCTCCCCACCAGCGCTACATACCTCGATGTTAAGCGCTGACCAAAATCTCTCTAGACTCACCTCTCCATTACATTCTTAGGTTTGCTCTTGTAGGTTCCTTATGCCGTGGAAGTAGTTTAAAGTCGTTCAAGTGTAAAAAATTGTAAAATTTCATTTGTACGAAATAGCGTTAGTTTGTGTTTGTTACCTGACTTCATTTTCCTCTCAAGAACAATATTTTAACTTGCATAGTATTTGAACGTTACGGGAATATATCTCTGATGAATTAACTTACATTGGTTAAATAACTAGCACTGAAATTAAATTCATGTCGCGGGCTGTATGCCTAAAGCTGTAAAAACGCAAAACAACCATTTTTTTGTATTAAAAAAATTATATAATAAATTAGGCTAATTTTTACTAGACTTTCAGGAACGTTGTTAAATTAGGTATTAACAATTTTTAATTCGTATGCACATAAATTTGAGCGAATAGCCATTGCCTCGTGGTTTGTGATTTCAATTTAAATTGTTTAGTTTCAATAAGTCTGTTGGTTTTCATTGGGTTTATGCAGTGGCGTCTCGTCAGGGTAAGCAAGGCAAGCAGTGCTTGCCCAGGCAGCTTCCTGACAATCCTCTGATAATAATAAATATTTACTTGTAACCTTGTCTCTACTAGAAGCTAACTATGACTCGTGCAGATAGATGTATCTTTTACAAATTCCGCTCGGATTACAACCAGTTAGAAGATAAGAACTCGTAAACAACCAAAGCAAGCTGTTTAAAAGCGCTTCCAATAACGCTTCTAGTGGGCAGAGTTGCCGCGATAGTATTTGGGGAACGAAGGAGTTGGAGGGGTGGCCGGGTGGAAGGAACACGAGAGGGGATTGGCTACGTGACGCTGTGTTAGAAGCTACGATTCCAGTGCTTTCTCTCCGAAGTGATACGAATATAGCCGAACCTAGCAGAACTGCCACTTTAGTCGTTTAGTTACCAGTTACTGTGATTTCAGATAATGCATTACCGGTCAAGTTTTGTAACTTATGCGTTGATAAATAGGCAGGCGAAGACTGTTAAAACTGGCACTAGTAAATTGGTAAATTTCTTTTCTATTGATCAGATAGGTCTCTGGTGATTATTCAAGTGCCGTTAGTAGTTTTCTATAGACTTCAGTTGGCAACACTGGTCACCGGCAGTTGGTTTTACAATTTACACTAATCCAATGTGTTGGCTAGTTCCCGCGCTGCACGGTAATACTGCGAAGTGAATATAATAGTTTTTTATTTAATTTCGTTGTTGTGCTATTTAAACTTGGGATTTAAAATTATCTTGCGAGACTAAAATCCAGGATACATAAAATTGATGAAACTAAAACGCGGATGCAAGTGTTGTGTGTGTGGATTACGTGCTAAACCTTTTTCCAGCAGTGTTTTTACTTTTCGGCAAAGCTGTGACCTCATCAGAGAAGGTAGGCCGACATTTGAAATTTGCA
>PNEQ01030689.1:0-14934 GCA_003012365.1 Medauroidea extradentata
GCCAAATTTCAACGATCCAAGTCAATTCCTTTGAAAGTTTTGTAGTTTTTCAAATAGAAGAATTCCACTTTTTAACCACTTGTAGTTAAAAAACTACGTGTCTGAAAAGAGTTATATTTCGTGTAACGAAAGTCGTAATACAGATGTATCGAAATAACCAAAAACCATTCACAAAAAATTTCTTGCAGAGCACCCTTAATCACGTTTTTTTTTTCTTGTCAGCTGCTTCGCGTTAGCAATTAATGAAGGTATCGACGTAGCAGCTATTTCATAAAATTGAATACGTTTTTATCAATGCGCTGTTGTGCCAAAAATATTGGTATATCCACTGCAACACACGTTGGAGAGAAAAAAACGTGTAAATTCAAAGTACCTATGCATGAAATGTGTTACAGCTAATTGTGTTTTTTCTTTTCTGTCGAAATTACTTAACAAACAGTGTACACACACTCTATGAGAATAAACATTTCAAACTATGTAACTGTAAGTTTAAACATTCAACACTCTGATAAAAAAAAATACTTTCATATATTAACCGGACCGGAAGAAACACACATATAGAAATATGCGTTGGACGTCAAACCATACTTCCCGCATGTAAAGTATACGGTTATCGCTTAAAGTTACACAGTAAAAAAGGGAATACTAATGAACCACTGCCCGCCAGTTGATTGGTTTGCGCGTATAGGTGACATTGTATTATATACGACGGTTAACGGCCCCCTTTGCACTCCATCCATTTCGAAGTTACACAAACACATCGGTTATAATTATAAAGCAACGCTAATTACATTAAAGTATGTTCATGAATTCTAAATGTTTTCTACTATGATTAACGTATGTCTCATATAATGATGTTTACCATTCATAAATTATTAAACTTCATGTGTGTGTGTGTGTGTGTGTGTGTGTGTGTGTGTGTGTGTGTGTGTATATATATACACACACACACACACACATATATATATATATATATATATATATATATATATATATATATATATATATATATATATATATATATATATATATATATATATATATATATATATATACATACACACACATCCTCTGCTGTTCTTACAAGATGTGAGGTCACTGTGCATTCCAAATTATCTATTATTTCTGTATTAATTTATTATAGCCTATAATACGAAAATAAGGGTATATGTTGGTGTACTCTTATATTGTAAAGATTGGATGTTTACTCACAGTTTTAGCAATCGTATGTGCTCAAAAGAACTGATATTGTCTAACCCAACCTCAGTTGTAACCTGTCAACTCCTTCCCACCTTTCCCAATGCCGCCCCCGTCCCCTTACCAATCACGACATTGTATTAGTTTCTGTAACGAGCATTGTACTCATGGAAACATCAGACAAATCTACCAGCTGTAAACAAACACACAGAGGAAAAACTATCCTGTTTGACAGTTTCTGTTATCTTTATCAAAGCTTTCATAGTATAGGTAGTTAACTTTTAAGTGAGCACTACCCAACACTTATAATAACCAATAAAATTTATTTATTGGGGTTATAGAAGAAAAGTTTCGAGAGTTGTGAAATGTTTACACTAATTTTTAGTTAAATGGAAGTTTTCGTGTTTAAAATAGTAAATATGGAGGCATAATGGCTCACAGTAAATTGTAAGCAGTGCTCAGTTTATCCTGAATAGCCTATACGTGTCTATACATGCATATTTATAGGCTGTTTAAGGTAAAGTGAGTATTTTCTAAGTCCTCGTTATAGTTTTCTTTGTTAGCCGATGCATGTCTTCGCGTCACTTGTTGCTATAACCATATAAGTATATGCAATGAAATCAGTGAACAGATTTGACCGCACTAAAAAATTTATTTCCTAGGTCAAAATAAAAAAAGAAAACTTATGTTCGTAAGAGCAGCTAAGCTCCATAATATAACGACACAGAACGACGCACGTACTATGTTAAATTTGCATACGCATAAATTCGAATTTTAAATACACAAATACAGTATTCTGAAACATTTAAACAGCACATAATAATTTTTAGTTATAAAAAATTATGTCGAAATATTTTATAATTGCTGTTCTCGATAAGACGGTTTCAAAAGTGTTCACATTATCGTGAATAGCATTTCTCAGCACTGTCGGGTTGACCCCATTATTGACTGATTCAGTTCCTGAAATAACCGCCAGCGTACCTATACGCTGGTGCTTTTTTTAACATTGCTATAATGGAGATGTCACCATAGTACCATTAGCGCTCGTTACTGCTTTATCTCGAACCAAATCGAACCTCCTACTCTTTATTCATACTTCAACAATGTCAAAGCACCATCATTATACTGGTTGTGCCCACGGTTATTTCAAGAACTAAATCTGTTAATAATAGTGATCACTTTCCATTTTGTTCTCCATGCGTGCGGCTCGGAATAAAAATACCTGCTGAATTTCTATTTTCAGCCAGTTCGTATCTTTCCGCGCGTAACGTGAAATGCGTAACCTCTCTGGACACGTCACTTGATGTTTGCGCGTATAAGATGAATTAAATAGTCGGTAGGAACCTATATAGTTCGATAAAAAAAGTTTCTTAGTTGTATAGAACACAAAAATGTCGAATTCATTTGATTTTATTTCAGTATTGTTGCATTTATATGAGGAAATACGCGGAACTATATTCGGAAATATCTGCCAACCGTACGAACATTAAGATAACTATTATTAATGGTAAATTATATGCAGTAACCTATACCTGTAAATATACGTGCGCGAACTTCAGGAACAAATATTTTGTCACAGTAATGCCACAGAATAAATAATTGTTTTGTAACAAAAACATTATGCTTCATGAACACGCGTAGGTCCGAAAAAAAACGCATAATTTCTTTACTGTAGTGCATATTACATGATACATAGTGCATAGCGTGTGGGCTGGACTGTAATTGCAGCTATTATTGGTAACTGCATACCGACCGAGCCGTATTTAATTGCGCGGTAGGCAATTGGCGTATTTTTCGCGGTTGAATCGGTAATAGGCTGGTTACAAGTGCTTACAGTGGAACATCTGCATTTACAAGCAAGCGCGAAAATGATTACTTGCTACCGAAATTGCGTGAGTCGGGCGGAAATTTCATAATTTATCTACAAACTATTTCATCTTATGCTAATCTGAAAATAGCGCGTAACAGCGTGAACTACTTTATATTTTATATTTACGCACTAAATTACAAATCCAGGTCTGCTTGTGCATTATACACAAACGAAACTTACCAAACAGTTTTTTTTCCTACAAACAAACCTTGTATACGTAATTCAGGATAAAGTGAGCGCTAAAGATTTAACTTTTGGAAAAACTTAATATAGTTTAACATTAACAGTAGTTACCTTTCTCGCTGCATGGTTGGCAGCGAATTGCCGTATGTAATTCCGTGTATTTCCTTACGTAATTGCAGCAATGCTGAAATAAAATCATCCAAATTCGACCATTTTTGTTCTGTGTAGTTAATAAACTTTTTTAATCAAACTTTACAGGTTCCTACTGACGGTATAATTTATCTTACACGCGCAAACATAAAGTGACGTGTCCAGAGAGGTTACGCATTTCACGTAACGCGCGGAAAGATACGAACTGGCAGAAAATAGAAATTTAGCAGGGATATTTTGAGTGCGCACTTTATCCCGAATCGGCTATAACCCACCTCGCTACTCAGGTAGCATACTTTTGCAGTGCGTTTGCAAACACTACTGCTACCGGAGTCGCGAAAATGCTGTGGTCCTGAGACGTGCTACCGATTCAACCGCCGAAATGCGCCTATTGTCAAAAGCAGCATTCCTCAGTAACATGATCTAGTATACGCTCTATGCACTGTAAGTCACGTGACCTGTAGTACAGTTTAGGTACTTATTCCTCTAGGCGCAAGTAATGTACCTTCAAGATATAGACGTGCGATTTTGCGACATCTTGTATACTTCGCTATTTTTAATGGGGCCGCCACAGTTGGCGCAGTGGCAAGGGCACTCGGCTCTCATCAAGGCGATCCTGTTTCAATTCCCTGCGGAGTCGACACGTATTTTCGCATTTAGGAATCGTGTCGGACGACACCGCTGGTCGGCGGGATTTCTTCCAGGGTTCTAGCATTTGTGGGGCCGCGGTGTTCGAGTGGCGATCCGGGTTCGATTCCCGGCGGGGTCGGCCCCCGGATTTTCGAATGTGGGGATCAATCGTGCGGGACGATGCTGCTAGTCGGTGGGTTTTCTCGGATATCTTCCGGTTCCCCTACCCCTTAATTCCAGCGCTGCTTAATAGTCACCTCATGCTGCCCCTCATGAACGCTGAAGACCACGGTATTGAGCTCTGACTAAAATCTCTCACAGTTTATTTCTTAAATTACCAGACGTATAATTAGTGATGTATGCCAGATCGGATGATGCGACCATTTAGACAGTTGCAAGTGCAATTTGGAACACGGCCTTGGTTCTTTGTAATTGCGTGTTAGTAGCTGAAAACATAATCCATTCAATGGCTCATAGGTTAAAATATTTATGTGTTCAGTTACAGTCCTGGAAACGCAAAACCAACGAGGTAGCATATACGTTTGTACCTTCAGGCGAAACCTGTTCAGATGCCTCGTTCAGTACGTACCAGAGGGGTTAGGACTTTGACATAGTGAATAATTCGTGCCGTAGCTATTACAACCTGAAATACAGCTGTGATACCAGCGACGCGTTTACAAGCAATGTTTTGTGTAACTTGGGCGTAACTCAGTGACTATCGGCCCTACCTTTGAGAGCGTATGGCCTTCTCATAAACAGGTGAAATGTTTGGCAAATAGAGCTCATGTGAACAATTTCACACAGTGACGAATATTCCACGATTGTTTCTCCCACCAAGGATATTCAATCCCCGGCAAGGACACCCGAACCTGGACTCCGATTCGAGGATACCGGGGCTCGAACCCCGACTCCGGCAATCCTGATTGCGATTTTCCATGACTAGGGCCATGATTTTGTCGCGAAAAGATTTTTGCCCCACTTTGTTTCAGTGACTCACATGCACATTGGCAGTTCTGTTTCAAGGTTATTGGCAGCGTGTCTTTGTTCAGACACGTTTCTCATTTACTGCACCAATCAGAATAAGACTACTGTGCGTCTGTACGTCTATAATTTGCCAAGGCCAATGAGAGTAAAATCATCCAACCACAGACGATGTAGCAGAGCTGCATGTGTGCACATGACGCATCGAAACCAAATGTTGCAGAAATCTTTTCGCCATAAAATCCCGGCTCTATCCATGACTTATCTCAACCGCTACAGGGTAATGCTGAGATTCTTCCTTAACAAATGCCATGGCCGGAACCTCCCCCAGTTCTTGTCGTTATACTATATTGCGTGCCACCGTCTGTAACGACCTGGCCACAGAATATTTAGGAATACAGAAGTGAAGTAGTCGGTAGAACGGCGAACTCAAGTCACACACACTAGCAAAATTACTTCGTTGGCCAGCAGCATGGTGGAGACGCGTACAGCCAACCAGCGTAAGGTAGCTACCCAGATAGCCGACACCCAGGCCAGTTGGGAACCTATCGTAACATGCAGAAACCAAGCAGGCACGGGGCTTGTAGTAACAAACTAGAGCAGCCAGTCAGCGGTGAAGTTCGCCCGTATCAAATTAGCCGCCACTTCATTTCACGCCTGTATTAATACAAGGTGACTCGGGGGAATGTGCATTACCTAAGGAATTTTAAAGAAATAATGTTTGAATTTAATGTCACATTAATAATGTGTAAAAAATTATTACGATATGGTACCATTTTCGTTGGACATTTATGTTAGTCAGTAATGAGCTATGTGTTTTTAAAACGAGTTTAAATAATAATTAAATAAACGTAAAGAACATCTATGGCTGACATATTTCCCCAGCTGGCATCTTTCCCCAAGTTATACCTTATAGTTAGAGACATTCAAAATTCGCGGTATTTTCAGACAGCTGACTAGATTCCAAGTGACTATAGGCTCGTTAGACGTCTCCCGCTGGCCGATATTGTCGTGACTTGCCGCGGAGAATGTTGACACGGTAGACAGACCAATCTCTGTAAAGACGTAACACAACGTAAATGACAACACATAAAAGTTTGTGGCCAATTGAATCACAGATTATGTTGTATTACGCATAGGAAAGTGACGTTTAGGTAGCTACCAAATAATAACGCGAATTTCGCATGTCTCTACTTATAGTCTGTAACCTGGCCGTCGACGAGACGTAAAGCCCACTTACTTTCTGTATTGGACAAAGTGAAGTGTTGGACCCCGGCCTACTGATCCGTCTCGGGCGATGACGCGGGTACTAGAGAGGAGGAGGTGCTAGTGACGGCATGGAGGCCAATCAGCGTGGGCGGTGGTCTCTGTTCTGGTGCGTGGCTCCACTTCCTGCGTGCGTGCGTCTTGGCCGAGTCACATGCGATAGTCATGCCATCGACCATAGAAGAACTAGCCTGGACACTGTGCAGTTGAAAAGTTGGCCCTCGTGTGATTGATTGGCGCCACTGAGACTCTGGTGTTGTTTTAACATT
Organism: Medauroidea extradentata; assembly: GCA_003012365.1. Lineage (NCBI taxonomy): Eukaryota > Metazoa > Arthropoda > Insecta > Phasmatodea > Phasmatidae > Medauroidea > Medauroidea extradentata. Next base: position 6,547 of record PNEQ01030689.1, read on the forward strand.
GATAGAATTGAACTATGAATAACAAGTTCGTGTCGGAGCCGCTAGGAGCACTGGTAGTATGACCATATACTGCAATGAAAAAGAAAACTGAACTAGTGGCGTTTTCAGTCGTAAATTGGTCAACTGAACGGCATTGGTAGATAGCCTTGTGGATGAGTTGAAGAGATTTTGGTTAGCACTTCTTGGTTTTTAGCGCTGGTGGGAGTTGACATAATGTATGGAGCAGCGACGGGATGAAAGGAGATCCCCGAGAAAACCCAGCAGGATTCCCACATGCGAAAATCCGGGGGCCGACCCCGTCGGAAATCGAACCCGAATCGCCTTGGTGGGAGGCTAGTGCTCTGGCCACCGCGACAACTGCAGTCCTTGTGTGTTTTTAAACCTTTGTCAAGAAAGTTCACGCAATTTTATTCTGCGACTTGGTAATATTCTTTTTCTTGGCGGTTTCCAGTCAGCCCAATCCTTTATACCTAAGTAGCATTTGCCGAGTGTGGCTATACTGTGTACAATCTATAGTATCGACGTATCTCTGTTTCTGTCAGTCTCAGCTGGGAATCTCCAGTGTCGCTATATATTATATTATCACTAGAGCCACGATTATTTAGCGTCAGTTTGAATGTCAATAATATATACGTCACTACTTCTGTGATTAGACGACACCTGTTTTTAACACATCTTTGACGACAGCAAGCTAGTGATACATAAAGATACAAGTCGTGGTGGTAACACGTGTTACGGTTAGAAGCCAATGGATACTTGACTTTGGCCAGTGTGTGTATAGGTCTGAGAATAAATTTTAACCACCGAAATATTTTTCGGAGGAGTTACCTGTGTCGATCACTAGCATACCACTTTTTCCCATGAGTAGATATGATGGTATATCGCGAAAATGTTTTGTGCCAACATAGCCTTGATAACGCTGTAGTTTCTTGCATCATATATGACTGGGTGATATACGTCTGAAGCAACGTAGCTGTCTGCAGACCAATAACAAGCATCAAATATTACTATAGTGAGATTCTTATTGGCTCAGTCAAATAGGGTATCAGCTCCAAGTACAAGCGAAAGCCAGTAGTCTTCTGGTAGGCTGAACTTGCGTTGAAATCGAGCAAACAGTTGCGTTTTCCCACAATACATCATAATCTCGACACATGAGCTAACCAACTGAACCACGAGCTATAAATGTTCGTACTTTTGTAATATTTTGTGGCAGGACGGGATACCCCCCCCCCCCGGGGGGGCAAGTGCCAGACGTGCGTCTCGGGAGCGTAAAAGTGGTTCTTTCTTCGGCACTGACCCGTGTCACCCACTCACACACCCCGTTCTCTGCAGACTTTGCCCCCCTCATTTCCCTGTCCTTGTGGCAGTCAGTTTAGGTTAGTTTATATTAGTTAAGGTTAGTTAAGGTGCCAAAACGTTCTGTTCCGTAGTTATGTTAGGAACAGTGGCGGCTCGTGGGTTGTTGTCAGGTAGGGCTGCAGTTGCCAAGAGCTGTACAGGGTTGTGCGCTGGTTGACTCTACAGCCACTGACACGCTGATGTGCAGGTGCCCCTTACTACTGAGTGGTTACAACACATCTAGTAGCCGGCAAATAGGGTAAACTGACCATATATCGTGATATAACATAATATCGTGGTAAACCATGTTGAGGGCTTCACAACATTGGGAAGGCTCTGTACACCGAGTTCACTAGGTCGCCAACAGAGAGCAGGCATGTACAGTTTCGGCAATAAGTGACCACTGTATAAAATATAATATCACAATTAAAATGTTAAACATGTTTCTGTTACTGAAGTTCGAAGTCTTAGTATCACGAAGTAGGGTAGGTTTACCCTATATCATGGTCAAGAGTGTACAGTTCCGACTATCTGCAGCCCCACCTGGCAACAACCCACGAGCCGCCACTGGTTAGGAAACTACAAAAACAAATTATTTCCCTAACCTAACAAAACCATCCTTCTACTCAGGGCGTGTCTCAGTTTAAAGAGTACTCGGTTCAAAGAGTACTCTTTCGCATAACACCAAGAGAGAGTTCTTGTTTGCTCTCTGGTGCTCTCTCAGTTGGGACGATGCTCTCTCGTATTTGTAAACAAACGATGCAAAGGTTACAAATGGGCGAATTTTACTGGTAGAAAGTTAATAACATTTGTGGACTATTCAAATAATATTAATTGTTAAACTTACCGGCGTCGTATTTCAAGCTGTTTACAGGCGATGCCAAAAAAATTTATTTTGTGTATTTATACGCATATTAGGGCCGAAAATGTTAACTTAATTTCTCGCTATAGGTAACTGATCGCTGAAAATAATTATTTACGTATAAATATTGAAATATTTGTAACTAGTTAACTTCCTGCTCTCGCTCTTTCGTATTATCGGCGAATAATTGAGAGAAGCACAGAGTGGTTGCTCTTTCTGACATAGTTGTGACGTATTTGCGAGAGCACAAAAGAGCACTCTTTGCAGTGGCGTATCGTGGTCGTGTTGTAAGGCAGGTAGTGCTTAGCAGTGACTATACACAACACTGAGCCGTCTGTGGGACCATTAGACTTGAATGAGCAGGTACTCTCTTCTTCCAGTAGCGTACAGGAGGCAAGGTACATATTCCTCAGTAATTCACCTCGGTCTACACAACTCATGTTTATTGCCATATGACTAGAGCTCTGAAAAATTCGCGTTTTCTTTTAGGCGCAAGCTAGATTTCCAGCAACTATAGGTCTGTATCACGATCATAATTGGCCGTAGACTTAACGTGACACTTCCTGGAAGTAGCTGAGCCAATAGTAAAACTGTCTCTGAATACAGGCCCATGTCACTATGTCAGCGAGCAGCTAATAAACAGCTGTTGTCGGCACGATTTCTCAAACATTCTGGAGGCTAGCCTACAGTCAATGAACCGACGAATTTTTCCGGGCTTTACATATGACTAGAGATCTGAAAAACTCGCGTTTTCTTCTGGCGCCAAGCTAGAATTTCAGCAACAAGTTCGTGCCACTTTCGCAATTGGCCCGTGGCTTATTTGACACTTCCTGGAAGTCGCTTAGCCAATAGTACAGGAGCAACTAAATGCAGGCTCATATCACTACGTCATCGAGCAACCAGTGAGCAGATAATATCTGCTTATGTACACATATGTTCTTGGAGGCTAGCCTACAGGTCACTGAAACCGCGAATTTTTCCCGTCATTATATATGACAGGTAGGCACACTGATTCCACGTGATCAAAGTATATAGTCGGAACATACATTGCGTGAATTGAGACACGGCCCTAAGCTAACAGCATTTTTGGCATTTAAACTAAACTAATGGAAATTACCTAAACAGCCACAGGCGACAAGGAAAGGAGAAGGTGGGGGGCTGAGCAGCACGGGATGCGTGAGGGTTGGAGTTTCTAATCCTGATGAAAATGTGAAAGTCCCCTGATAAGTCCTGAACAAAGAACCACTCTTATGCTCCCGAGACATAAGTGTCAGGCGGCGGCGCGCTATATACTTCGTTATCTTCGTCATCCAGTTGACGTCACGGTGGTTCGTCGTCTGGCCGCAAGGCAGCGCTCGTGACCTCGTGACGCTACAACCTCAGCTCAGCTGACTCTCGAGGTCGAGGAGCAATGCTGTCGCTCGCTGCTCCTGGCTTGCGATGCCACACGTGCCGGTATTCCGGTACAGTGCACCATGATTTTTACATAGTCTACGCTAAGTACGGTTCCTATCATTTACTGACAGTTGTGTTGGCATCCCTTTTACAGCTGTTACAATGGAGAGTGAGTGAGAGATTTTTGGTCAGTGCTTATTTCTAAGGCCAAGCTCTTTAGTTTCTACAGTTTTTGCGGTAATTATTTTTTTAAAACTTTAACGAGAGCAGATATCAAAAATTTGTCAGGCAGTTTTGTTTAAAAAGGTTTTTACCGTGATAGCTAATTTTTTGAAAGCAAGAAACTGTACGGTTTCGAATAAAAAGTCAACTAACCAGAATTTCGTTAGTTACATAATTAGATAAAACCATAGGATTTACTTCCTTAAAAAAATTAGTCAACACGGAGAAGAAAATTTTGAACAGATCTGTCAGACAGATTTTTGATATCTGCTCTCCTTTACGCATAAAAAATTTATATCGCTAAAAAAAAGTATAATGTAGAGAGCATGGCCTTAACATCGAGGTCATTAAGCGCTGATGAGGGGTGACATGAGGTGAGTATGGAGCAGTGCCGGAATGATATGGGCGGGGGAAAAGAGAGATCCCCGAGAAAATCCGTCGAACAACGGCATCGTCCGGCCGATTCCCACATACGAAATTACGGGGCCCCAACCTGTTCCTATAAAAGTAAAATTTAAAAAAAAAAAAAAAAAAAGCAATGCTTTCCATTACCGCATGTGATTTATCCACAAACAAACTTATAAAAATGAACATTATTTTCCTATAGAACTTTGCACAAGTGTCAAAAAAAATCGCAGCAATTTATTTTATGTTGAAGTGTTCGCGCAGAATCTTTTAAAAGGGCTAAGGCGGATACATTATCTCGAATATTTCGTCAAAAATAATAGGGTCACTACAAGTTGTCTCATAGAGGCGAGTTGTCGGCGAGAAGACTGCGCACCAGTTATATGACTTTTACTTAGAGGCTAGAGTGAGGTGTGAAACATGTGCTATGTCGTCCTTACCACTTCCACGCACTTCCAGGTCTCTGAAGCGTACAATACGTCCAATCAAGCGGCCATATTAACTCACTGGATTAAGTTATAGACACGTTGTTTTACTTTCTTCACGCCGACAAGGCATAGTTTATTGTTTCATAAGTTTTTGGAATCCATACGGCACTGTTTCTGTAAATATTGCGACCTCTGCAGTCGCTCCAGGAAATAAAGCGAATTTTCCTTTCCAGCTGTTTCCCGTTGCAAAATAATGAATATATTATGGTTCCAGCAGTTACAGAAAATCGATTAAGTTTGTATCTATTCCTTGTGACAAAAATTTTGATACATCGACTGGAACAGAAGTTATCGAGAAGAAACAGATAAATCCAAATGTGGTAGGGATAAATACCCCTAATGTCGCATAGCGCACAAGACTGTACGTTACTTCATTACAGTAAAAGTAATAACAAAATATGTTCACCAATGAGCGCCGAGGTTCCTGTGACGTCAGAGCGACTCAACACGTATTCCGAATAGAAAGTATATCGATTTTATTGCGACTGGGACTCAGAAAAGCTGAAAAATGAAATTTTATTTTGTGGCCAAATGTTGGTGAACGTGGTGAGTTGGTAGTAAATTACATTTTTTTTTTTGTTATAAGCAAACCATGTCCTTTTTAAGCAAACGTATAATTGTGCCTTTATTCCTCATTTCGGAATGCCGGAGAGTATTTAAAGTATATTACAAATAAACTTGAAAGAAACCTGAAGCATTGTAAATATTTGTGACTGTTGAACTAGAGGTTAGTGAGTAATGGCAATGAATTGTTTATGTGTAATCTTTTTGTGGTATTTGTCGCGCGGATGGTAGTGTTCGCAATAACGAGAACTTTTAGTGTCGCATCACGCCCGTAGTGTCGCTTCTATTGTACTACTTTGATTCCAGCACTGGTGCGCACCCGGGATTTTTATTAGGGGGGGGGGGGTTAAAACCGTGTCGTATCTAGGATTTATGTTTGTCTCGCCCTAATAAAGTGTAAGGTCCGGGGGAGGAAGCCTCTCGTTGTTAAAAAACTTGGATTTCAAGGTGCAATTTCCGTAAGGTACACGGATGGGGGGAGGGGGGGTTAAGGGGTGTCTGGACCCCATCGAACCACTTTGCCAGAGTTTTGTTGATTAGACATTTACAGCATTTTGGTTTTAAGTCGTAAAATTCAAAGGCAAGTTAAGTGTAAGTAAAACGGTAATGTTGCCTTACAGAAAAATTTACTTTTATTAAAAAAAATTTCACACAATTTCTAGGCCGGGGGAGGGGGAGGAGGTATGTTAACCCCCAAAACCCTCCTTGTGTTCCAGCATAACATATTTGCGTGTCTCGTCGCCTCGTTCATTGAATGCCTGCTGTAAGTAGGAAGAAGTCGGTGGCGCCTTCTGGATTGGTTTGTAAGGGGAGTGGGGGAGGAGGGGGAGAATTAGGGAGAGGGCAGGGCAAGGATGGTGACGTAATTGCAGGCAGGGACAACAACGTCTGCTCTTGTCCGCCCCGACGTACAGCTGCGCTCACAAGGTTGCGCAACACGGACCATTCTCGTTTGTCGTTCCGTGACGGGCCGAGCTCTTCAAGCCGGGGTACGCGATACAAAACGTCAGCATTTGACTGTAACATGCGACAGTGGCTGTGTTCTGTCTCTTCACTCGCACCAACGCATCGAGATGGGTTTTGATAGCATTACTGGTGCGCCGAAGAAGTGGATTTTTCGCAATTTTCGACATTACTTTTTCCCCACGCTTATTATCGAAAATAAAGGTCGACAAACCGGAAATGATACTTTTGTACAACTTATTACATTACTGCATAGTCACAGACTGTCTTATTTTTGGAGCAGTGATGGCGGATAGGAAAAGGAGACATTTTTCCTATCTGTCATCAGTGCTCCAAAAATGAGAAAGTCTGTGACTGTGTAATAAAGTACGAAGGTGTACAAAAGTGTAATCTACGGATGATTTTCTGTAATAAGCGAGGTGAAAATATTTATGTCGAAAATTGTGGGAATTCTCTGCATTGGCGCTCCATCGCCCTTACATGGCATGAGAAGGTAAGCTGTCGAGCGAACGTCAATAAAATCCTAACTACTCGTCATAATTCGGTGGGATTTTTTTTTGGCGAGTAGATATTCTATTTATGGACGTTTATTTTCTTAGTGCTGGGCGGTAGCCGGTAGTATTCTTTGCTTTCGAGTAAAAATTTAAAATCGGCATTTAGAAAAATAAGGGATTGAAACCACAAAATCCATAAAAATAGAAAAATATTTTTATATAATTATTAGTACGATAATATCCAGGACTCTACAATAATAATAATGATAATGCTGATAGTAATAATAATAATCAACTCAAAAAAATATTCGCCTTTTAATTTTTAAACAATTTTGAAATCCGTAAACCTCTCGCGCAGAGGCAGAAGAGACAAATGCTAAATTTTATTTATCAATTTTCTGCAATAACTTCTGTTTAAAAATACTTTTGGGCAAATGTGGCAATGTTAAAGCACAGAAGATATTTGTGATGGATATTTTAGATCATAATAGTGTTATAAGTTCAATTAAACTTGACTTGTAATCATTCTTGAAAGTTAACATAAATTATCTTCTAACGATTATGCATGACAAATTAATTATAGATGCCATTATTATTTATGTCAAGCAGTTTGTTAGGAATATATCATATGTGTTTTTTGAAGAGGAAATTTTGATAATAGCTACGATTTGAATAAATGTTATAGCTCGAAAACTGGAAATACAAGAAAATTATCTAACACTCCCCCTTAAAGGCGTTCACGTAGGAGAGATGCATGATTTTATATTTGTACGAGACAGTGTTAATTTTTTGGGTGTTACTTGTGGCTACACTTTTCCACTTATAAACAATTTTTAACTCACATAGTCTTCCCATAACAACATGACAATGTCAAAATTTGCAAGTTACCGGAACATAGGAATAACAAAATCGAAGTAAATTACTTAAATAAAAAAAACTACACTGAAGATTTAAATCACATAATGAAATTCCTTCGTACTTTAAAAAAAATTAAAATGATGGCTATATACTTCATTTATGGCAGTGTTATAAAAAAATTACTTTCACATAATATATTAATAATCAGTAATATTATGCCCATCTCGTAAATTAATATAATACTTTGTAACCGTCTAAGTATTCTGAGTACCTGCCGCTGTAGTACAGTAAATGCCCGTTTAATCATAATTGTCTAAACAACATCTTAATAAACCCACAGAGTAGCTACCATCTGAGCGAATACCCCACTTGATAGTAGCTTGTAACATTGGCATCTAAATAACACCCACCTCAATAATAGTTCTGTTACAACGTGAACACCCTTAAGGGGGCGGTTCATGCCAAATTTTTCATTATTTAAAAATTGTTGAATTTGCACGAGATAGTGTTTATTTTGTAGACATATGTGATGTCTATGTTTTGCTTACTGGAATTTTTTTGTAACTTTCATAGTTTGTATGTAATGGCATTTCATAGTCGAAATTTGCACATTTCTGTTTTATGAATTTAATCAAAACCAACAAACTCAACAACATGAAATAATTCACTCCGAAAAACAATGGCATTGGCTATAGCAACACGCGTATAAAAATACACATGTTAAAATGTTTGCATTTTAAAAAAATTACTGATGTTTACAAAACTTTTTTTCAAATTCAATATTTTTTTTAAAAATACA
>PNEQ01030689.1:20510-53458 GCA_003012365.1 Medauroidea extradentata
TTTTTTTTTTTTTTTTTTTTTTTTTTTTTTTTTTTTTTTTTTTTTTTTTTTTTTTTTTTTTTTTTTTTTTTTTTTTTTTTTTTTTTTTTTTTTTTTTTTTTTTTTTTTTTTTTTTTTTTTTTTTTTTTTTTTTTTTTTTTTTTTTTTTTTTTTTTTTTTTTTTTTTTTTTAACTGATTACGAAGTCTTGAAAATCTGCAAAAATAATCGTTTAAAATTTTTAATTTTTCGGTTTAGGGGATCATTGACCTTATAATTTGTTACCAAGAGATAAAATCTCTTCGCTACATATACACCATGTAACGGTAATGTTTGATTGATTTATTCTATCACGTACGTCAGCATTATTTAACACAAATTGTACGACATGAGATTCAAATGCCAGACTTCTGACGGAGTATTATACTTTCGTCTGTACAGTGAGCGATGTGTTTTAAGTTAGGTCAGAACGTCAAAATGAAATACGTCTGTTTACAAAAGAACTTGGAATAAATCCAGCATAAAAGATGAAGACGGAGTCGTTGTTTCGTCTGACCCATTTAACACATGGCATTTATATATGCGCCTTCGCATACCGCAGTAGTAATCAAAGGTTCCATTTATTATCTACAAGTATTATATTCTCTCGCGCCTGCTAAGGCTTCTTGTTAGAAACTCTATACATAAAATGAGGGGGGGGGGGAGGTAACGTGTTACCCAACAAATTTAGTGAACATTATTTTTTTTTAATGTTTCCAAAAAAATTCGAATTTTTAAAAAACTTTTGTTTCAGGTTTCTTTTCTTAAAAAATATGTTGTTGTTATCAGCATTAATATTATTACTTATATGAAATTTGAAGTGCCAAACAATTTTTATCAAAAACATTAATTAATTTTATTTTTTAATGTTCTTCTCTGGAAAAATTTCGTTTTTGAAAATATATTGCAAATAGAACTACAATATTTTACGAATTACTTGACATCATTTGGAGTTCTTAGACTTAAGGCCATGCCCGGTAGTTTTTTTCACGTTGGTGCAAAAAACTCAAAAAGTTTTCAACCAAATGGGTTGAAAAAAATTGAGAGCGTGTGAAGTCATACTATGCACAATTATACGTAGGCTTTAAAATAAAATGAGTCGTTTGCCAGTAAAAAAAAAAAAAATATTTTGTGCCATTTTGGCTCATTTTCATGCTAAAATATGTAATACTTTGGGTGCAAGAATCTAAAAATCCATTGTGTTCATTGCAACGGAAAAATTCAGATAGAAACTTTGATGTATTAGTGACAAAATAATGTAGCGATTTTGTGATAGAGATATTAGTTCATTTTGGAAAAATTATTTTCGAAATCACTGCAAAACTACCAGGCATGGCCTTAACGTTGGCATTGCTCAGAGGGCATTAAATAGAAAAGCACACGAACGAAGTCCTGGGCGATGGCTAGCGTAGTATAAGAATTAAACAAAATGTCTTAATCAGTTGTTAGTCGTACATTTCGTATGTTATTGTGAGTGAGAGATTTTGGTCAACGCTCAACATCTAGGTCTTTAGCGCTGGTGAGGGATGACATGAGGACGCGCCGGCACGATTCCCACTTGCGGAAAATTCCGGGATTCGACCCCGCCGGGAATCGAACCCGGATCGCCTTGGTGGGAGGCTAATGATATGACCATTCGGCCACCGCGGCCCCCTTACGTTATTGTTATTAATTTGCCATCATATCGATTTAATTAGAAACTGTGATATGTTTATGAAGTGTGGAAGTAAAAATAACAGTAGTAGGTATAAGTCTCGCCGACAACGAGGGAAACAGAAAACAAAAATGAGTGTGGATAGACTAGGAATCGAACCAACGTCCTATGTGGCCAACTCGCTCGTTTCTAATGTCTGATCAAACAAAGTTTTATTTCTTTCAATGTTTTGGTTTTAGGTGGTGATCATATTTTCGTTGGAAGTTGTTGATGGTAAACCTTGAAGATTTTTGTTTTTGAAAAGTGTTTAAGGGTGTCGTCTACCCTGACCGTGAAACGATGTACAAACTTCAGTCGTGTATCTGTTACCTGACAACCGCACAACGTTCTGGAATTTCGCCTGCGTACGAACAGCCTTAAGGCTATGTTACCTATTTTTTTCAAGACAAAACACACAAAGGTTTTAGCTAATTATACAGTTAAGGAAATTCTCATTAATGAATTATTTAGGCAAATCTATATAATTTTTATCTAAAAAAAATTAGACTACATAGCTAAAACAATTTTTAACAAAACTGTGCAACAATACTTCGATACCTGCTACAGTTTATGAATGAAAAAATAATGTTAGTGATGGCAGTATAAAAGATGGATCATGGCCTTGATTAAGGTGGCCGCCTACCCAGATCGCCTAGCGGTGTTCAGAGCTTCGGCCGGTACGAGATTATTCGAAAACTACTCAGCGTGCGTGTGTTGTCTGCTTAGGAATAGCATTGAAAAAAAGTTACACGTGTAATCCCTTTTCAGGTTCTCTGGCAGTGTGATTTGGGTACGATTGTCTACATTTTCCCTACAAATATTCGATCATTATGAAATGTAAATTGTTGAAAAAAGAAGAGGGGATGAGAAACATAATTTGCCACGCCCCACCCCAGGTTTACGTAATGTAGTCGGCCGCCCCTTCCCCTCGATACCGCCTCACTTTTCCTTGGTACACTCCAGCATCCAGAGAAAGCGATGTGTTTCTCCAGATTGTTGTTCTTCAAAATATAATAACTGAATACAAACGCGGCTGTGACAGAAGCGTATATTGAACTTTTTTTAAGTTTGCCTCTAGTTATTTTGTGAGATTTTTACAGCTCTCTTCCAAGAAAGTTTCCTCAGAGAGCAACTGTACTGACCTTTAAGTTCCTGGGAAAAAAAAAGTTTCCTGGAATCCTCTCGTCACGGCCACCTTTCTTGGAAGAGAACTGTCAAGATCAAGCCAAATAAACTGACGCTGACTCTCACACTTCTCACCAATGAAACCATATAGCCACCGGCTGATGTAACATAGCTAACGCAGTTTGATGAGAAGTCTCCACTCCAGTTCAGTGTCTTGTTTACAGCCCCGATATATGTGCCATTGTCTCCTTTATCACTCTCTTGCTTCCGGTCCTCAGTTCCAGAGGAGGGGAGTTGGGAGGGAAGAAAGCAGCCAACAGCTTAAAGAGATACATAAGTCGTGTTGGAATCTGTCATGTTGTGGATTTAAAATTTAGGAATTTTAAGGTGGATAATTTCGAACGTCAAACATCAGCGCTGCATGTGGCTAAGTTGGAAAGTAGAGGTTTGATGGAATGTCGATGTTATTTTGTTACTTTTCTCAGTTCTTGATTCCTTGGTCCTTTACGAAAAGTCACTTCTTACCGCACGGGTGGAGTAAAATTTCAACTCGTTACGTCGTTTGCAAAGTGATCGGAGGGAATTATGTTTGCGTCCAAAAAGTGATCCTAGCGATTTGCTAGTGATCTAGGGAATATGGATACGTTGCAGAGATAATCTAGCTAACTCTAGCAGGTTAGTTTTCGTAAACATTATTTAAATATATTTACTGTAGCAGCGACTGATTTTTGTTACCATTTCCTTGCAATAAAAATGTTATTAAAATATAGTGTACCTGCACTTAATTTTATTTTATTGCAACATACTAAAATTATCGTAAAAATAAGTAGGTATATTATCTATATACAAAATAACGATGTTTTCCCGTAGTTACTATTAGTTTCGCCTGAAATACATGAAGCGTAAGTAAACACAAGTAGACGACTTCATGTATCTATTTGAGGATTTAGTGTGCTTCTGTACATCAGTAAATTTCAGCCCTAAATTCCATAATTTTAAACACTAAAACTGGTCGTGTGGTCGGTTAGTAACCTAAATGGCAGTCTCCGAGTGGTTTCGAACACGACTGTAAAAAACAAAAATGTTATTATAAAACTAAAAGGCTTTGGAAGACAATGGGTGGAGATTGAAATACACAAAAGTAAAGTTGGCTTTATATGTAGTATAAGTGTACCAAGTTTGGTGAAATTCTGAGAAAAATGTTTTCTTGGAATACTATGCTAAAATACAAAAAAGCTGCTATTTTTAAAATATGAACACAGGATGAACTAAATACATAATATTCAAATCAGCTTTGTATGTAGTATATGTGTACCAAGGTTGATGAAATTCTTAAAATATTTCCTAATATATGGGATACTATGCCAAAAATACATACAGATGGCCGCCATTTTGAAAATATGCACACAGAATGAACGAAATAAACAAAAGTCAAGTCAACTTTGTATGTAGTGAATGTGTACCAAGTTTGATGAAATTCTAAAAGTACTGATCCTTAGATATCTTGCTTGATCTAAAAATGTTAAAATGGTTGACATTTTGAAAATATGAAAAGGGCGTAAACGGAACATTTAAAAGTCAACTCAACTTGCTAAGTACTAAAGTGTACAAAGTTTGATGAAATTCGGTCCACTGGTTAAAAGGTTTTTAATGGGAGGGAGGGGGACACCCACACGTGGACACAGACAGACAGAAAGGTGATCTCATATGCCTACTTTTTCTTTCGGAAAGTAGCCTGAATATGCATTTTTGCCACGTGAACGACCTTAAGAAATTACAGCGAAACTGTTCGGGTGATATGGCACCACCAGTAACCTTGAGCAAGCTCGCTGTGCTTTCTTGCCCTGCTCTTCCGGTTCCTACTGTCGCCACATAGCCTCCCAATGTTGCCAGATGTACGACAATAAAATCGGTAGTTTTCTTCTAAAGAAATTGGAAGCTAACCATTTTTTAAAAAGAAATATATGGATGATTTTTTTTTTTTCCAAATTTTCACAATATATCAAAATTAGTTGGTAAAAATATATGCAGATGAGCAGGCATTAAAAATTACATGGTTAGCAGGAAAACCAATAATGGCTATTCTAAATATGCATATAAAAGCAGAAAAACTATCTTGTAGTAGCACCGCTGGCCATAGTGCCCGTACGCACATTATTTATGATTGTTTGCGCCTAAAGTGAAAACATAAATAAGTAAATAAACATTTAGGTTTGCCGTACATTTATCAACATTTAAGTGTATATTAACGTTTAGCACTGTATTTGTATTTATTTATAACGTTTTTAAGGCGCAGTTAAGGCATGGACGCCTTATCTTACACTGGACCCGTTACACGTGATATTAAAATAAAATTATCGAGCGATACGTATGTAACAGTTAATAATTAATGGAATAATTAATATATAGGTTAAAACAATGTATATGAATACATAAACACATACATAAATATTAAACTATTGCATATACGCACGCACATGTCATGTACAGACATACATGAGAGAGAAAAAATACGGCTTATTCTGTGAAATCATTTACTCTCTCTCTCTCTCTCTCTCTCTCTCTCTCTCTCTCTCTCTCTCTGTTTCTTCTTTCTCGCACCCATACATACACACAAGCACACAAAGCGAGTAGCTAGCTTAATCCTTTATGCGTTGGGATGACTGAGATGGTGTTTATTTGTCACCTCTTTAAATTGATAGAAATTACTCATGTTACTCTTTTTTAGATGTTCCAAATTTTGAATGTGGTGACAGCGAAGGAATCTGAACAAGATTTTGTTTTGTGCAGCGGTAGTAGCAATCGTAATCAGTTTTAAAGCGTGTAGCCTACTGCAATTAAATCCTAACATGCTATTTAACATAGTGAATACTGTTATTGTAGCTTTAAAAAAGGGAAAAATTTCGAAGATTTTGAAATGAAAATTCAGTACCTACATAACACGTACTAAATATCAGATGTACCGACAAATAGGAAAGCTTGGCAACATTGCGCCCCACCTCGACGTCTTCGCCCTAAAGAGCCTTCTCTCCCCCACCACCCCTTCCCGAGCGAGCTCCACAACCGGAAGCTGTGGCGGTCACGTGGGACCCTCCCCCTCCCGGGCGGAGCACGTAACCCCCTCGCGGCCTGTCCAGCCGGCTCACCTGGGTGTCTTCGTCGGCGGCCCACGGGTAAGTCGCCTCTGGTCGCGGCGCGGCAGAGAGACGACGGAATTTAATCGCGGGAGATACGTAGTCGACGGCGTCCCACGATGCGACGACGACTGGCCGCCCTCCGCGATGATGACAACTCCCGAGGACCGGCGGCGGCATCCCGCGTGGGGGTCATGCTTCTTTTCCTGCCCTCCCTCCCGCAGAGTTCCTTCCTCCCCCTCCCTGCCCCACATCATCAGATAGGCCTCTGCCCCTTTCAGCTGTGCACCCCACCCCGCGCTTCAAGGAGTCTGGTGGGGGGCTCCCATTAACCAAACCCTCACACGCAGAGAAACACATGTGCGCGCGAGACGAGAGCGTAACACACGCACGCAGTCGCACACGGAGGGAAATAAAAAAAAACCTTGTCTAGAAGGGGAATACGGGAGGGGAGGTGGCCTCACATGGCCACGACGACCCAGAGACAGCCAGCATCGGCTTCGCTTCTTCCCCCGGGGGTGTCCAAAATGAGACACCCGGCGCCTGTGGGAGTGCTTTGACACCTACACGGGCCGGACGTCTTTTTTAGAACCAACTACAGCTTAGATTTCATTTCCGGTGTTGCTAACCGAGTCGCCCACGCCATCTATGAAGTGCGTAGAGGAGGTTTTCCTAGCCAGTCGTGTGGGAAAGAAATTAATGCTTTAGAGAGGTGAGGTGAAACTGTTTGACGGCCCCTTAATTGTTAGAGGACGCTAGCTTCTTTTTTATGTTCGACGTACGGAAACGGGTAGGGCGATAAGTAGAGGCAGGAAAAATTCGCGGGTTCACTGACATGTAGGCTAGCCTCCAAGAATATATTATGTGAAATCGTGCAGACAACAGCTGTTTATTAGCTGCTCGCTGACACAGTGAAATGGGCCAGTATTCAGTTACAGTTTAATTATTTGCTCAGCTACTTCCATGAAGTGTCGAGCGATTTTTTCAGGTCTTTAGCGATAAGTCGAATATTACACGTCTGTCAAACTCATCATCGCCTCTACGCGCGAAGGACTAAACTAGCGTCCAGTGTTTTCGTAGAAGCCGTTTTTCAACGGGACTTCAGGCAATGACCCTGTAATTTTATTTTTGGAAAGAATGTTGTAAATTCCCACACAAGTTTCTATGATTTAGTTTCCCGATTACGGTTGATATTTTCTCAGCTACAGCAACGTGAAAAAGTCATTTTTAGCGTTTTTCGATGAGCTTGGAAATCATGTTTTCCGTTAGCAGACGGCATTTTTAAAATCGTAAGGAAACAGTATGAAGTGTGGCTTCTTTTCGTAGGTAAACACATTGGAAAATTTATACATTTATACAGAAAAAAAATACTTTCCGTACCACACTACAGCATGTCTCACACACCGGGCCCACTAACTCTTAAGAGGTCTCCCTACCTGAGCTTGAAATGCGTTGCGAGTTACTATCATTTTTTTTTTACAAAACTAGTGAACGCACGTTATATCTGTATATCTACGAAAAGAACACACACTTCAAACTATGTCACTGTAGTTTGAAAAATTCGGCACGTTTATTAGAAACATTATTTTCTTGCTCCTCGAAATGGCCAAAAATGACTTTTCCAGACTGCGTACCTAGAAAATTAACAATCGTATTCGAAAAAAAAAAACACAACTGTAGAAACGAGCGTCAGACGTTGAACTACGCTATCCATAAATAAAAGAATGTGGTCACCGCTTAAAGTCCCATAGGAAGAAGGATAATAGTAAAGCACTGCACGTCAGCTGAGTGGCTTGCACGGAGAGGCGATAATACATTACATACGTGGGTTAGTGGCAACCTTACCGCTCCTGCCTCGCACACACAAACGCAGCCTATCTAGAGAGCCGTGTACAGTAGGCGCTAGATGCAGCGTTTGAGGTATGGAAACTGGCAGGCGATAAGAGCGAGACTGGGTCGTGCTGCAACAACCGTGTCGCCTTTATGTGCGGGGAGCGATAAAGGTGTGTCGTGTTTTCGTTGCTGACTTTTTCCTATGGGACTTTTAGCGGTGACAGTATTATTTTATTTACGGAACGTGTGTAGTAAAGTCCAGCACTTAGCCTACTTCTCTATTGGCTATACGATTCCAGTTGGTATTTTTTTACGTGACAGCAGTCAAGGCCGTTTATAACAATTTTGAGGTGCCCCGAAACCACGTTTCTAAGCATGGCGTCTAGAAAACAAAAATAGAGAAGTGTATTTTTTAATGTGTTTTCTTTTCGTAAAGTTATCGAACACAGGTTTAGTTGTATGTCTTAAATAATCTCTATCCTAATACACTGCTACGATGTCCATGCACCATCTGTATAGGGCCCTTAACGTGGTGAAGTGAGAAGGGACAACTCAACAGCCATGGTCCCGACTCAAGATTCGAACCCAGGACCTCTCGCACTGTAGACCGGAGCCTGAGCGACTACACTACGGAGGCCAGCCTAATACTAATACCGGACAGCCTTATGCAAATAAACAGACTCGTTCGAAAAATGACCTAACGGTACAAGATTAAAATATTGAATAAGTTATTATCACTTTTCTGAAGTCATTTTATTTTCCGGCTGTGGAAACTAGGTATTCGTCGAAAGTCTTTCTCCACTTAGTTTATGTTGGCGACGTAAATCTGAAATTAATAAGATTAATTGTGCTTTGTCTATTGGCTTGACGTGGAAACACAAACAGTGATCTCGGAGATTTGCACGAGGTGTCCGGTTTCTGAAATTCCAGAACTTCAAATCTTTCTTTTTGATAGGAAACTGCGCTTATTAATAGTTTATGTAAAGTTTTGTTTAATTTTTAGCCTAATACTCGGAATTAATTAGTTTCTTTCGAACCTGTTTAATTTCATAGGTCAGGCCTACTTACTAAATACTCGGTGTTTTGAATGTATGCGAGCGTATATTGTTTGATGTAACGTGTTATTTTTTAGGGCTTTATATTTCCTTCCGTTCGTTAGTATAAATTGTTATTTTTCTCAGCGGGGTCGGTCCCTGAATTTTCGCATGTGGGAATCGTGCCGGACGATGCCGCTGGTCGGCGGGTTTTCTCGGAGATCTCCCGTTTCCTCCGCACATTCATTCCGGCGCTGCTCCATGCTCACATCATGTCACCCCAAACCAGCGCTTTAAAGTCCTCGTTGTTGAGCGCTGACCAAAATCTCCCACTCACTCAGAATTATGTACCAATAGTAGTAATTGTGTGTGATGGCTAAAATGATCGGTGTAATAAATTGCAAAAATTTCTTAACTGCGCCAAATAAAATACGATTTATTATTTTATTGGTATTTATTAATATATTTGTGTAAGAAAAGGAAATTTTACCCTGTTTGTGTCATATGAAGGTGATTTATTATTACTATTATGTAGTGAAACGAAAATTAACTCTGGTGTTATGTGAAACCAACCGTACCTAAACTTCGCCAAGTATTAAAGATAGTTAATTATATACCATAGTAAAGAAATAGCGAATAAAATATATTCTCGTAAATGGTTATATTTGTAGTGCTCAAGATGTCCGACTACATCGTGGCCGCAAAGAAGACAAAGTTTTCCAGTCGGAAACCAAATAAACCGCTGACAGTGTTCGAATTGTTTTTTGTGGTCATAATTTCCCAGCACAGACCTCACAACGAGATGTGTGCATGTGGCAGAGTCTGGAGCATATATTTATCTTCACGGCGCTGTGTGACTTGCAGAGGTCTCGCCTTGATGCGCCACGCTACGGTGACGATACTTTATTGCGATGCCTCATACAAGGACGATGAAGGTCATTCTTATGGCTCTGTCAACTAGCGTGCCACGTCTGGGCGCGTCGACCCACACATTGCTGTAATTTGAAATCAAAATTTACAAAATTCTAAAATTAAAAAAAAAACGCAAATTTATTATTATTATGTTTTGTTATAGAATACTTTATAGCCTACAGTATCGTTATTAACTGTACATTTTTTTTTCAGTTTGGTGTGACAGTTGGTTTTAACGGCGTGCATAAAATCGTAAGATGCAAATGTTGACGTTTACGACTCATTACGCATTAACTATGAGATAGAGAAACATTTCGTAACAGCAAGATTTAGTGATAATTGATGTCTAAAATGAGAAAAAATATCTGGCACAAATATAAAAATATGACGTTGAAAATAGATGTCGACCACGCACTTAGGCTATCTTCTGGCGGGTTCCCAATGTTAGTATGTATATTATTTATTTCCGAGAAAATTGCAAGCGTGAATGCTGACTTGATGGTTTCCTCTTAGTTAAAGGGTTTCTCGTAAGGAGGAAAAAGTATCGCCGTTATGAATTTACGCATTTTTCGTCATAATTGCTATTCTAGATTCATGTTTGAAATTGTACCTTCTTTAAGGAAAAAAAAAGTGTATAGATTTTCTAACGCCACAAGCATTTATGCCTATGCTAGTTCTGTTGCGTTGTCTGAAACCGTAGAAAGTAATTAATCAACGTTCTACTACGTTTTTTTTTGTGGATAGACTTATAAATATATTACGTCCATATTAACTAATAAACCACAGAGTAATTACTCTATGCTTTAAGGATGTCATTTGATGCTCCTGTAAACGATAAGAATTACTAGTTCCTAGATATGTACTTAAATGTTTTATTTATCTGTCAACTCTACTCCTTTGGTATAACTTCACCCCAACCGACGGTACTCTGTTTCGCATAACTTAATATAACTTGACAAGTGCAATAGTAATACTTTTCAAGTGTTTAAATTTTTTAATGCTTTTTCGGTGGACATTTTTAATTCTAGTTTGAACTTAAAAGAGTCAATTTCACCAATATTGTAGTGTAAAGTTTGTCTTAAATTATGACACACATTACATAATGTTGACAGTAGTTGCCCGTAAATACCTGCGAAAATTTCTGAAGCTATACGAAACAAGAGTATACCACTGGAACTATGGAACTTAGAGGCTGGTGACCCTGTCATTTTATTGGTAGAAAGTCTGGATCAAAGTACATTGTAGAAACCTTCGTTGGTTTCGCATCTACACGGGCAGGTTTGAACGTTTTTCTTAGGAATGTGTTTTCTTTTCGTTGATGTGTACATTGTGAACACGTATGAAAGTTTCGAAAATAAATGTTGAGATCTAACCGGCTGTAAAGCCTTTCAACTTTTGCTGGAGCGTGGAACAATTTGGCCAACTTGAGGAACTTGCCGACACTCCCAGCTTTTAAACGTCGTGTTGCACACATGTATAGGCAGTTCGGGAAAGTAAGCACTTATATAGCCCTTGTTCAGGTCTACTCAGTTAAATTTGCCTTCGGGCCACTCCCATTAATTTTACAACTACCTATGTACTCGGAGAGCCAAAAGTAAACAAATTAATTAAAAATATAAATTATAAAAAACGCAGTGCTTTACAAGCACAACATTAAATTATTTAACTGAACTTCGTTTTATTTTAACACAGAAAAACTCACTGTCACGCGTAAAGACTGCATTGCCTGAACAATCATTAAAAAACGTTCCTTTGAATAATAATAATAATAATAATAATAATAATAATAATAATAATAATAATAATAATAATAATAAGGGTTTCCCTTATATTTATATTTTAATGGCAGGCCAGTGGAAATATCTCTGCGGATTACGTCACGTCTGGTACGCGGACCGCTTATTGGTACCTGTAGTTACGTTTATACTTTCAGATGCAGTAATTTGTATTTTCCTGTTACTTTGTAGTACAAACAAATCACTCTAATGAAAAAGTGTATGGGTTGTATCGTACTAGAAAATTAACTTCTAAGAGGAGAGTGAGAGTTATTTTTTAATTATTATTCTAGACATGATGGTATTCAAATGTGCTCACTTTATTCTGAACTGCCTATATATACGACTGTCGCGTTGAGTTCAGAAAACTAATATTATTGTTAGGTCATATAGTCGGAGTTAGTTGAGTGTATATAGAAAGATTTTTATGCATATAAGAATGTTATTTACCGGATCAAGTAGTTATTGTGAGTTTTATGAACTTAAATTGTCTGAGGTAGATTTTGTTTTCTATTTGTACTTTTTAGAGTAATTGTAATATGAGGCTGTTTGTAAATGGTTAAGTGTAAGAGAAGGCAAAATGCCTTAACTTCGCGTTCCTAAAATACATAAAATAGATGTGTATATGCCCCTTATAGGGCGGATTTACACATTGGCCCAATATATTTGGCCTATCTTGGAAGGAAAAAAGGCCAATGGCAGAGGAATGACCAGCCATCATTATAATTTATGCTTGGCCAGTCATATCGCCAATTTTGAGCGAAGGCAGTGGAGGATAAGAATGGACGTGGCAGTTACTGCAATAACTTTTATGTTGTGTTTACATTTGCAGTATACAGACAGAAAAAAAAAAACAATTTTATCCCTTATGCATACGTTGCCGCATTTAAATATTAATTTCCAGTTCAAACTACGAATTGACGAAAAACACCCTACACCAATGCATAGCCTAATGTGCAAACAAAGTCTAAGTCATCGGCAATGCTTAGCCAACCCCTTTGACGTTGGGCGAAAAAACCGACAACGAATGGCCAATGCTTCCAACACATAGCCAACATTCAAAGATCGGCCAAGCACCAGTTAAACGTTGGTCGTTTCATCCAAGGTGGGGCGTTGGGCCAATGTGTAAATCCGGCCTAAGATAAGTCTTCACCAATAGACTATCACTAGCTTTGCGCCTAGAGGCGATCAGGCATGTGATCGGCGAGCAAGATTCAGCCTTAGTAAACCGCGCGCTCCCATGCCTTAATCGCGCTAGTGTGTGTTCTTATCACACAAACTTCAAAGGCGTTGACATCATTTTATTACAGCAAATTGTAGTAAAAATTTTTTAATAAATCTCAATCTTAAGAGGAGTCTTCGCCGGTGTCGAATTTCCACCGTTGACGCGTGGGAACAGCGTAGCGATAAGAGCCAGTGTCCCACGCTTGACGAGAAGCATATCGCCTCTATTCGCAGCGCGCCAAAATGTCGTGCAAGGTTTTCCTTGTAGTCTTTTTCCTACGGGACTTAAAGCGGTGACCACAACATTTTATTTTTGAGTAGTATTAAGTAAAGACCAACGCATGCCTCTCGCTTTGCAATTTGCGAATTCGGGTAATATTTTCGGAGTTTAAAATAAACTTTTTTAGCCTTTTTAAGAGGCCCAAAAATCATGTTTCAAACAAGCGTGCTGAATTTTTGAAAACATATAAGTATAGTTTCAAGTGTGTGTTTTTTTCGTAGACAAACATAATATGAATAAGTTAAGCGGTTTCGCGTAGAAAAGAATACGCGTGACACGCTGCAACGCCGTCCATGCGCCAGTCGAGGACTCTTATGGGCGCCGCCTACCCGCGCGTTATAGGCTCAAAAGCGAAGAAGCTATAATGCCACACCACCACTACGAGCCAGCCGTTGAATTAACTTGCACGATTCCCGCCGATTCATATTTACCATATGAAACGTCAAACGGTGACCATATAATTTTACTGGTGGTAAATCTGTAGCGAAGTTCAGTGGACGTCTTAATTCAAGTTTCACATTCATCCGGTTATTACATTTTGAATTACGGCCAGTGGCGGCTCGTAGGTTGTTGCCAGGTAGGACTGCAGTTGCCAAGAGCTGTACAGGGTTGTGCGCTGGTTGACTCTACAGCCACTGACACGCTGATGTGCAGGTGCCCCTTACTACTGAGTGGTCACAACACATCTAGTAGCCGGCAAATATTTCATGGTCGTTGGTCTACTGCGCGTTCATCAAGAGTGTACAGTTCCGACTATCTGCAGCCCCACCTGGCAACAACCCACGAGCCGCCACTGATTGCGGCAGTCTGAAGAGGCCGTTTTTAGCTGTGTTAGAGTACTTATCGACAACACGCACGTGCGTTAAGTATTAGAGATCAGATTCATAACAATATTTAATCTAGACATTCGCAGAAATTGTTAATGTCATAACAAAATGTTGGTAATGGATTATCGTAATTTATTTTTATTTTTAGAAGCGAATTAAGTAAAGTATGACCACAAGATAAATTATTCTACTTTCTTACGTACGCGCGTACGCTACGTAGTGGTTGTGAATCCAGCTTTAGAAAATTGAATTTTTAATGTGCACGGTGTTTTAACAATGACTTTCCGACCTTTTCCGAAGTTTTTCTTTTAGCACGATGTACGTTGGTACAATGTGGAATAGTTTCATATAAAAACCTGCGTACGAACACACTGCAACGCACTTGAGGCGCGTGGTAGGCAGTGTCCTTAATATTGTGTCAATTTCTTCTCATAACCGTGCTCTCTCAACGCCCGTGGACAACTGAATGAAAAACCTGAGAGCGGCTCATTTATAGACCGACTGGACTCGCATGACATATGTATTTGTCTCATAAAACTGTTAAAAGTGATATTGATAATGTGACGATTTAAACGAGCACTTGACCTGAATGGTCGTATGAGAACCAGTGGCGAATTTAAGGGGGAGGGGGCTACCGGGCTGAAAGCCCCCCCCCCCCCCGCAAATCGTGTTCAACACTATGTAGCAAAAGTATGCCCAGTCGCCTTACAGAAACTGGAGTTTTGTTCTATGATGATCCAAGTACATTTAATGTGTCCTACTTATTTGTATGATATTTTTAATGTTCTGTATCTGTAAATAACCACACTTTTTCAGATGGCTGGAATGTTTTACAATCCATAAAGTCACTTTAAGAACCCCCCACTCCCCCAGAAAAAAATACGTTTCTAAATCCGCCACTGATGAGAACACTTCGCCTGATGTATTGACGGTATTGTAGTGTATATTATGTGTGTTCTTTTATATGCAAAGCCGATTAACTTTTTCCTTATATCCTCATCTATTAAAAGAAATCACGCGTCAAACTATGATTTCGAATTTTTAAACATACATAACGCCTGTTAGAAACGCGTTTTGTGGCCTTCTCAAAATGATTAAAACAACATTTTTAGACTTAGAAATCGTAATTTCCTGATTCGTAAAATAGAAAAATATAAGGTTAATTTGTAGTTACGCTGTACTGTCTACTTAATAAAAGTATAGGTTCAATTTAAAAGTCCCATAGAAAACATTCTGTGCCAGTTCCGTTACATGCACATAAAGATTGATATTATTCTAGATGCGCGCCCAGTCCTGCCCGTATTGCTTACTTTTTTGTCTCCGACGGAATAATAAACCGTCATTCGAGGATTTTTTTTTAAGGGGATGGTTCACCGAAACTTTTAACTGTTTCAGTAATTTTGTATTTGCACGAGATATGGTTTGTTTTGTAAGGAATACGTTGTAATTATTTTTTTACTGTAGTGATTTTTTTTTTTGCTTTCATAGTTTTTGTATAATGGAATGTCGAATTCAAAATTTGCATAAAATGGTTTTATGAGTTAAAAGAAAATCAACGAACTGGCCGAAATGAAACAAATCACACTGAAAACCAATGTCACGGACTACGTCAACATATGTTTAAAAATCTTATTAATATTTTTTGTACATAAAATTTTCATAAAATTTGCAACTTTTTATTCTAAATTAAACATTTAAAAACAATAAAATGTCATGCGTATTTGACGTAACACGTGACACTGTTCTTCTGTCTGAATTATTTCTTTTCGATCAGTTTGTTTTACTTTCTCATATAACCGTTTTATGCAAATTCTGACTTCCACGTGCCATCATACAAAAACTTTGAAAGCTAAAAAAAATATTTATAAAGTAAAAGTAGTCATAGTGCATACCTGCAAAACAAATCATATTTCGTACAGATATAAAAATTATTAAAACAAGTACCTAATATTTTTGGTGAACCGCATGTTTTCTTGTCGGAGTGGTATAGTTTCCGCATTCTGTGTTTATAATGTTTATTTCATGAAGCCGAAAACAGCCAAAGCGGACATTTCCACTGCACACTTTAAGCAGGGAAATTCCACTACAGGACATTAAAAATACCAGAGGGACACACAGCATTCCTTGAATGCCTCGCGCTACGGCTGTGGTTGTCGAGGGGTTTTAGGGAAAAAAAGGTGGGGGAGGGGGTTGAATCGCTAGAAGAGGTGTCACATTTCGTACGCCGGAACATTTCCAGTTAAAGAAGTCCACGAACGAACGGAATCAGTCGGGCAGTTAGCCAGTTTCGTTTGCGTTGGCTTCCTCGCTTGGACGTTACGTATCATGTTCTTGCAATATACCCTGCTTCGTTTTATGCTTATCGTTACCTTAATAGTAAAAGCTCGTAACTCCATATAATGAATATTTTACTTCGGGCTCATTTGAACCATCAAAATAAGGCAGCCTATTTACAAAGAAATATTGTTAAAAGTAGATATAAAAATTTCACTTATAATAATGTGGTACAAAATTATGTATTTTTCCTCAGTGTAAGGGAAATTAAATAGTTTTTCTCTCATTTTTTTTCTAAATGGATGCGAAGTGGAGTTACGAGGTTTTGCTATCAAGGTGACGTTATGCTGGAAATTACGGTGGCGCGACAGTCGCGATGCGAATTACAAAACATGTCAGCCAATCAGCAGTAAAGTTTCTATAACGTCCGAGCAACAAAAATGGCGGACGCGATGCGACTTCCAAATAGAAAGTATTTATATTTTATTCGCGTCTTGGTTGCGGCAAAGGTGAAAACCGGAGTTTATAATTTGGTTGCCATACGTTGGTGAAACTGGTCAGCTGGTAGTTCATTGCGTTTATTCGTTTTACGGGTGACTTTCGTTTTTTATTATAACAAATAATAATCGTTTTAAGCAAACGTATAATTGTGACTTTATTTACACATTTGGGAATGCTAGCAGATGTTTAAAATAAACCGGGGAAGAATTGAAATGCTGTAAACCTCTACAGCTGTCGTACTGGAGGTTAGTGTGTATTGGCAAGGAACTATATACATTTATTTATTTTTTCCTTTAGTATTTGTCGCGTAGCAGACGGACTACTATTCTCAATAACGAGAATTTTCAGTGTCGTATCGCGCACTTCTCTTCACGTCTGTCGCGCTATTGTGATTCCAACGTTACATATTTGGAACCTCCAAAAGGCCCATTCAGTGGTTTTTTATTTTCTTTTGTTCGTTGGGCTTTACGTCAGATCTACAGCGAAGTCGTTACAAATTGTTACGTACAAAATTACACAAGATAAGGTACTAGGAGAAGAGTCGACCATTGTCGATTGGAGTGTGCTGTTTATGTTATCGTTAAAGTCGTAACTTTTTTAAGGTATACTATGTGTATTTAAAATTTTTATAAATTAATTTATTTGAAATAAGCTTCCTAGAATATGGTTTTTGCGACAGTTACAGAAAGGAAATTATTAAAACCAATACAATTTTTTCTTATGGTTTTTAAGGAGTTGAATACTAGTAATGTTATAAGTATATTTAATCAAATTTTAAATTATTTTTCCACGGAGATTGTAAAATAACTATAAAATATTTTGTTTCCGAAAGTGCAAAATTTCGTTGCAAAACATTGTTTTGCTCTAGACAACTACTGATAGGTCGAATAAGTCAAGTCATTAAGATGGCCGTCTGTGTGTACCACGGTCGTAGAAAAACAGGTCTGGACACTCGCCTATCTAACAATGTATTTTGCTTGACCCCCTTGTTGTTTGGCTGCAGTTCGTCAAGTTACCGAGAATGTTGTACTTTTTTGCGTTGTAATCCGGGCGGTCGGACTCAAACTCCGCCCACTTTTTTCGATTGTTAACATTATAAAGTAAATAAAGATTGCTGGAGCCATGCTTTAAAAATTGTAAGCGAAGGAAGTATTTCATAAATTGATAAAAAATACGTTTTGATAAATTGTTCATCTTTGTGGGGAGGAAAGTGGGCGGAGTTTGAGCCCGACCGCCCTGACTGCGCCATTTTGGGTCTTTCGCAGCTACCACAAGCCAAGTCGTGCTCGCGCGCCCGAAAAATCCCAGAAACGTAACTCATTACCAATCGAAAACTATTCGGTCAATCGACTTAAAAGAAATTACAGAGTATTAGTGAACTATCCTGCCAATGACGCTATTCATTAATTTTCTTTATGACAGTTATTTACTATGTAAAAAAAAATTTAACAATGTCATGACAATTTTTGACTGGGATATGTAGGGTAAAATATAGTAAGTGAGAAACTGTTTTGTTTTACGAGATAGATGGGGGGTGTCAGTGGACGAAACAAAAAGGATAGTATAAAATTAATATTTATGGCCCTCTTGACGAGTTCCGCGAATCACTGTTGTTTTGGCGGCAGGTTGAAGACAGAATATCTCTGGCGCGCGGTGACGCGCCGTCTAGCTCAACGACCTGACTACGAATTATACCTTGGTTTGTCTTCATATTATTTAAGACATTAATTTTAACTGTACATTTTGTATTTATTATAACGTTTTCAACTTTCAGTAACTGATTTTAGAGTTATATACAATAGTATACATTATAGAACATAAATAAATTTACAAAATAAAATATTGAATAGAAAATTAATGCAACTTCCTTAATTTCACTAAAGATAGTTTTTGAAATTTACAATTTTTTTTAAATGCATTTAAGAATGTTTACTCTCCTACAAAATAGGCGTAGGCCTACATACAACTGGAAATATATTTTTTTTTATTTGCTTAAAGGCACATTTTCGACAATTGATAATACATGCATAAAAGTTAATTCATCTGATGCCTATATTAGTGTTTTTTAAAATGTATCGATAAATCATTGAAACGCAAATGTAATATTTTTAACTTTGTACTATTTGTTATGTTACTGAGCCTTCAGTAGTAAAAGAGGCAGTTATCACATTTCAAAGTACATCTTTTATTCAATTTATTTAGCATTCTAAAAAATTTCAGTTTGTTACAAATAAAATAACGTAAATTTTTAATTCGAGAAAATTGGCCTTATTACAAATTATTGGTATGTAATAGCAAACACGTTTGTATTTTGCGTTACTAATGCAAAATACATGATTACCAATCGGACAGATCGATGCATCCGTACTCTGTTCCTAAAACGTTAGTTTGTAAATTAATACGTAGTATGTCCTGAAGCTTGCTATGTACCCTTTCTTCACTTGTGATTTCAGGCTATAGCTCTTTAGAACTTCGGACGTTATATTTACGGATTACTCTTAAAGTATTCCTTTATATTAAAACAAAGTTATTTATTTTTTCTGACGCTCGCCTAGCGTCGGTAAAAACTGGCTTTCGGAAGCGTGGTTGTACGTCCTTAGTACCGGCAACTTATTTCCAAAGCAACCTCGGGCTATCACGTGGTCGTCCCGCGTCTGCCCACACAGGGCTACTAAGATAGAGTAGCTTAATACAACAAAAAGTTGTCCTCAGCTAACATAATCACCGATGTCGTTCTGCTTCTGCCCCCGTAGGGCTCTCCGGACAGCGTACCCTCAACAAACGCGCTGGCGACCCGCACCTCTGCGCGCCTATAACCTCGCCAGCCAATCTGTGTGATCGCATTCTCGCACTGGCCACGACCCCTAGCTTTGCCTTTCCGGCTCCTGGCGGCACCGGCTTTTATTTTTCTTTCTTTTCATTTGCATAAATATTACACAATTATTTCCAGCACGCAGTCAACGTATACTTATCACAAAATTTAAATTAAAACCTTTTACGTTACTTAATAAATATTTTACATTGTTAGACCAGCTCGGCCCCTGATTGGCCGTTTCTTGCCCCTTGGTGTGACCCTGCTTCTGGAATGCTCTCTAATATTGCATGCATGCAGTTGCAGCTATAGGGTGTTCACTTTAAAGTGAGCACCTCCCAACACTTTCAATAATAAATAAAAGTATTTACTGGGGCTACAGAAGGAAACTTCCGAGAGTTGTGAAATTGTTACACTAGTTTTCACTGACATGGAAGTTTTCGTATGATGGCTGACATAAAATTGCAAGTAGTTCTCAATTTATCCTGAACAACCTATATTTAGAGCCCCGGAAATTTCGCGGATTCAACTGAGGAAAGGTTTGATTTCTAAGTCATGTATATGTTGGAAACTGTTTCGATTGGGGTATTGTTTACTAAACGCGACATTGAGGACTCCAAACCAATGGCGGACATGCATAAAAACACTCATGTTCTCCCGCACTACATCGTCAAATGTTCAAATGCTCACTCACTGGAGCATCAACCAGTGAACTAGTATCTGAGGACAGAGAGTACATAGTACTGTGCAGTCCAGCCTGCTGGTCGTTGAACCCGCGAAGTATCCGGGACTCTACCTATATTATTCTACATCCTATACCAGTTTTGTTGTCAGAACATGTAACTTCAAGTAAGCAACCACGGTTGCCACTTTGACAGACATCCTATGCAGTTTAAATTGTTTTTCTGTTTTCTATGCACTGGTGTCCTTTTAAGGGTGAGTGAGTGAGAGATTTTGGTCAGTGCTTAACATCGAGGTCTTTGGCGTTGTTGAGGTTAGGTGAGGTTAGGTGCGTATGGAGCAGTACTGGAATGAAAGGGCGGAGGGAACGGGAGATCCCCGAGAAAACCCGCCGACCAATGGCATTGTCCCGCACGATTCCCACATACGAATATCCGGGGACCGACCCGCAGGGAATCGAACCCAGATCGCCTTGGTGGGAGGTCTGACCATTCGGCCACCGCGGACCCCTCCTTTTAAGGGCATAGGTGCGTGGAAACCACGTTTAGGTTCTTTTAAGACTGATTGGTAACACTAGTACAGTTGCACTCTATCTCGCATAACTTCAATAAAATTTAAGACTTCCGGGGGTACTTCTTTCTTTGGCTGTTTACTTTTCGTTCTGAAATGAACCTTAGAAGTCCATTCAACCGTATGTACTGTAAAGCTTTGCTTGCATTGTGGCAAACGTAACAAAACATCAAAAGTAATTGCACATAAGTAGCTGTCATAATTACTGTGTTGTTGTTTTAACATTGCGGTAAGTGTAACTAAGAGTAGTTCGTGTCGGAACCGCTAGGGGCACTAATAGGTCAACGGTGCATAATTTGATTTATAAATCTGATTTATTATCAATGAAGATTTTACAATGGTAAAATACATACACATTTGATAAAAACTCTAGTATAGACAACAAACATTCTAGCAAACATATTGCGTACACGTAGAGCTGATGGTTTATCGCGGAAAATCTTGACTGCTTGCTGTATTCCAACGCACGTTCAGCTTACCAGAAGATAACTGGCTTTAGTTTGTACTTGGAGTTGTTTCCCTGTTTGACTGAGCCAATAAGAATCCAGCTATTATATTATTTCCATACCAGTTATTGGTCTGCAGCCAGCTGCGTTGTGTCAGGCGTACATAGCCCAATCATTAGAGACACTGGAAAATCACGGGAATGGTTGACTGTCTGCTAGGTTCCAACGTGATGTAGCCTATATAACACTGAACGTTTTGTATCAACATTGGCTTATTTATATCATTTTTCTCTCTACAACAGGCCCAGTTAGAACTGCACAGCTTGGACACAGAACGTGTGTGATTTGTCCCGAAACTGTTCACACGTGTCACGGTTAATATACTACAGTTTATTGGAGACTATTTTAAACATTTTCGCGATTTTCCAATGTCTCTACCAATCATATATGTTGCAAGAAACTACAGCGTCTTCAAGGGTATGTTGGCACACAACATTTTCGCGATATACCTTCATCTCTAACTATCGGTAGAAACCTGAAAAAGTCGTGTTTTCTTTCGAGTGCAAGCTAGAGTTCCAGCAACTATAGGCCTGCGTCACGTTCATAATTGGCCGTTGACTTACTCGTCACTTCCTGGAAGTAGCTGAGCTAATAATAAAACTATAGTTGAATACAAGCCCTTTTCACTGTGTCAGCGAGCAGCTAATAAATAGGGATGGGAACATTTCGCGAATTCATTGACCTGCATGCTAGAATCCATTGTCCTGTGCATACTGACGCTCCGTCTATTCGTGTATTGTCTGCTGTTCCACTGAGTAGCAGATAGTGGACAAATGGTCGGGGCTTGAGTGTACATAGGGTGTTTTATTCTAACATGAAGGTCATTGAATTCGCGAATTTTCCCGGCCTCTGGTTATCGCTGGTAACTCGCTGTGTGTGAAATCAACGTCGGGGTACTTAATTGTGGAGCATACTGTACAGGCCTGTGCAAGGGACTTGTGTTCCTGACGCCATGTGTCACACAGCCGCAGGTTCGAGGCGGGAGAGAGAGGCCGGGGATAATGGCAGCGCCTAGGGTAAAAAAACTTGACGTTGATGTCTGCGCGCGACCTCGCGACAGCCAAGTGAGCTTGGCGTAGAGGTGCTGAGACGCGCTTTAAGGACGTTGAACCCGTAAAAATGGATTATTTTATATTTATACCAAACACTCTTCAACTTTTACACATCAGATAACATGTCATTTCCCAAAATTTAAAAAAAAAAAAAAAAAAAAAAAAAAAAAAAAAAAAAAAAAAAAAAAAAAAAAAAAAAAAAAAAAAAAAAAAAAAAAAAAAAAAAAAAATAGGTCCCTATCAAAGTCGCAAAATGGCTATTGCGGCGTAGCCAAAATAAAAAAAATAGTAATTAACTTGCAGAAACAAGATAGTTTACATTGATACTAAATTATATCGGCTACTTCAAGACACATTTTAAAATACAAATGGATAATTTTTTATTGAAGAAATAGGTACATCTTTGCATAACTTTGACTTTTAGCTACTACTGAAATTTTCAAAACTTAATTTTGTCAAACACGTCATAAAATGCATTGATACACTGACTTTCAGTTCCTGTAATTTTGAATTCATTAGTTAATTACTTTTTATTTATTTTTGCTACACTGCAATGGTCATTTTGAGACGTCTGAACATTTATAAAAAAACACATTGAATATTTATTGTACGTTTAGACAAATTGTTGCATTTTAAATAAATAATTGTCCACATTCTGTATTTTTTTTTTTAATTCAAAAAATTTCAATTCAGGTTTCTTATACATGTCTAGTTGTAGTCCGTGAAACTGTTATTCAGTGTGAATTATTGCGTTTCTGTGAGTCAGTTGGTTTTCGTTTCTTGTGTAATAAAGTTTTATGCAAATTTTGGCTTTTACTTGCCACTAAACAAATTCTATAAAAGCTAAAAAATTTTCATTACTGTGAAAAGTAGTACCAGTGCATATCTACAAAACAAACAATATCTCGTACAAATAAAAAAGTTATTAAAATAGCAAAATTTTTGCATTAACTCCTCCCCTCCCTTAAGGCGCGAAGTACTAAACTAGCGTGCAGTGTTTTCGTGAACAGTGAGCATATTTTGGTCAGCCCTTAACATCGAGGTCTTTAGCGCTGGTGAGGGGTGACATGAGATGAACATGGAGCAGCACCGGAATGAAGGGGCGGGGGAAACGGGAGATCCCCGAGAAAATCTGCCGACCAGCGGCATCGTCCAGCACGATTCCACATGCGAAAATCCGGGGGCCAACCCCATCGGGAATCGAACCCGGGTCGCCTTGGTGGGAGGCGAGAGGTCTGACCCCTCGATTTTTCATAAAAGAAACGTTTTAGACTGAAATGGTTGTGAGGTTGATTCTACTACAGGTAACAAGATCAATGTAAAATGTTTGGCACAGGAAAAATTCCTGCCGCTTGCGCGCTGGTATCGGTAATGAGTGCAAACTTATCAATCTCGGAGCTTTCATGAATTTGAAGTTACATAAAGTTGACAATTTAAACCGCGAAATTGGTTTATTATCACTTTAAAATAAAGTTAAATGACTTCTGCCAATTCCACGCCTGTTTGAACTTAATTTTGCTACAGTTTCGTATATTTCTGGTCCCTTTGCGGTAGCAGCGAAACTAGCGGCAGAAATGTTCCCTGTGCCAAACGCCCGAACTCTCCCATAAGAAAACACGTTTTATTTCTAACCTGTAGTAGAATTAACCTTATTTGCGGTAACAGAACGTCTGCACCAAGTGTTCCATCTACAGTGCAAGGCGATAAAATCACTCCATGTTGCGCGCTTCTGCTCCGCACGCGTCGAACGGAAATAAACTGTTTTTATCTGCCTTCGAACCTAGATGAGAAGGACGGCAGGAGGGGTTGGCAGAGGGGGCGTGTTCGTGTTCTGGCGAGCGCGAGGCAGGGAAAATCGCGCCACGGCAGAGCCAAAAATAAAGTTGTTGGAGAAGGGGGTTGGTGGGAGGACAGCGCGCCATTGTCTGTAGTACGACGTACGAGGGAGAGGGCCTCTCCAGCCGTCCTGGAGGGCGTTAAACGTGCAGTTCCGACGCTATATTTGAGACAGACCCGAGAGAAGCACAGCTGCAGCTGGGGCTTGCCCATATTTAGCCGTCTGCGCGACGTGAGGGCGACGCCGCAGTATAATGACGGCACGTACACGGTGTGTGTGTGTGTGTGTCTACAGACTGCTGCAAGACGTTCATCACAAATACTTTTACCGGATGTTCACGAAAGTGTGTTACAAACTTGCAAGATGATTCCTTGTACAGTGAGTGACTGAGTGAGAGATTTTGGTCAGCACTTAAGACCTTGCTCTTTAGTTTAGCAGTGGCTTCGAAAATGTTTTTTTACGCAAATTAATACATATATCAAATATTCATTCTGTCAGTTTTAACACATCATCGTTTGTATCTGAATTTTTGTGTTGCAATACACCAAACGGATTTTTAGATTTTTGCCCTTGAAATATCACATATTTTGTTGTCAAAATAAACCAAAGTGAAGAAATTTTTTTTTGCTAGAAAATGGTACATTATTAAAAAAACACTCTGGCAGAATTGTGTATCGTATGACTATACACAGTCTCAAATTTTTTCAAAGCAATTGGTTAAAAAATATTCGAGTTAACGTATTTGCAATTGTTTGAGAAAAATGAGAGACCATGGCCTTAAGAGTGCGCAGTAGATAAATAAACGCTGAAAACATAAATTGATTTATACACTTTTTACGAAGCCGATATGGATAAAATACTCAATGACAATCCTAGATAATTGTATTTTCCAACTTTACGAGTAAATATTTATCCAGAATTACTAATTTGTTACGCGTGATCTCTTGCGCCGCAGTTAAATGCACGAGGTTCCGACGTCACAGATTGTGCCTCAGAAGTTCGTAACACTGGAAACAATTTTGCTTAAAACGTTGGATAAGACTGTTGTCTAAGATTGCTATTGTTTAATTTTCGCAAATTGGCTTCAAGAAACCTACAGTTATAGATTAATGCTTTTAGCGTTGAATTATGTACCACGCTCTCTTAAGGGTGTTCACGTGGCAAAAATTCAAAATTTTATATTTGCTTGACATAGTGTTAGTTTTATAGACGATACTTGTGACTATATTTTTCACTTGCAAACATTTTTTAGCTCTCATAGTTTTCCCATAGCAGCATGTCTTAAGTCAGAATTCGCTAGTTACAGGAACATATGTTTAACAAAAACCAAATGACTTACTCGAATGAAATAATTTACACTGAAATTATATAATGGCCACTATGCTAAAATATTTTAAAACACACAAATAATTTTGTCTTTTTTAAAAAAAATTGCCATAAATGAGGTAAATTTTCGTAATTTTCGGATTAAAAAAAGTACAAAGAAATTCCGTTCTGTGTTTATAAATCTTTTAGCATAGTGCCCATTATATCTTATTTCAGTGTAAATTATTTCATTCGAGTAGGACACTTTGTTTTTGTTAAACCTATGTTCCTGTAATTAGCAAATTCTGACTTTGACATGCCGCTATGGGAAAATTATGAGAGCTAAAAAATTTCCACAAGTAGAAAATGTAGTCACAGCTAACGTCTATAAAACTAACACTATGTCAAGTAAATATAAAATTTTGAATTTTTGCCACATGAATGCCCTTAAGACGGCCGCCTTAACATCGCCGCCTTGAGCGCTGGTGAGTGGTGACATTAGGTGAGTATGGAGCAGCACTGGAATGAGGGAGCGGGGAATCGGAAGATTCTCGAGAAAATCCGCCGAACAGCGGCCTCGTCCGGCACGATTCCTATTTGCGAACATCCGAGGATTCCTTGTAAAAAAAATTAAAATTTTTGGATGACGCAGGATTGATAATTGACACAAGAAAATTTTTTTTTTAAATAAGCAACGGTAAGGATAAATAAATAATATATTTCCAGGTGCGGTTTAGTAATAACAAGATCGGTAACCTGTGAAAAAAAAATGTTTAGAATGCCTTCTACCTTTAGTAGATACTGGGGTTGCTCAAGCGTTTTTGACAGAATTTTTTACAATTGCATTTTTTTTTCGCTATTATGACAGTTTGTAGCAGGAATTCCGAATGAAAAAAAAATGGTCGCCTTTGTGCAACATTGTCAAGTGAACCATTTTCGAGAAACCGGACGTAGAAAATGGACAGCCTTGCAGGTAGGCAACACGCGATACACACGAGATACGAGGGATTCCATTATTAAGGGTATAGAAATGTAAGATGACGAGCGAATGACTGGAATACTTAAACGTCGATAAACTCATCATAATTCGATGGCATTTTTTGCCGCGTAGATATTCTATTAGCTAACGTTTGTTTATACCTATAGCACTGAACAGTAGCTTGCTTTACTCTCGAGTAAAAAATTAAAAACGGTATTTAGAACAATAAAACCACAAAATCCGTAAAAGTTGAAAACTGAAATTTTTATAATTTTTAATATGATAATATCCAGGACTATATAATAAAATAATTACAAAAAAAAATATTCACCTTTTAAAATAAATCTACTCTTCTGCGCCAGTGGTTTACGAACGTTAAAATTATTTTAAAATCAAAACCCAAATATTTTTGAGGCTGTTGAACACCCTTCTAATATGGCCGCCTGGGTTGACATATTTTGCGCGTTCGAGGTCTAGAAGTGTGGAAGTGGTAAGGACGACGCAGCTCGCGCGTCACATCTCTCCCTAGCTTCTAATCGCAGTTCACTGCTCGTCAACAATCCGCATGTATGAGACTTTCAGTGATAGTTCTATCTTTTTATGACGTGTTATTTAAGGTAAACTCGTATTGTGTCCGCCTGTTTCTTTTAAAATTTTCTGCACCGATATTTACGTGCCTAAAAATGACAGCAAGAACACCCATTTCCCCCATATTTGGCCACTATAACATATACTGTAATGAGTATTGGCATAGCCATATTTAATAGAAGGCCGCGGCCTTAGATCTGGCAACCCTGCTAGGAAGTGTCATTTTAACACTTCTTTTGTCTCGCGAACGGCAGTGGCTTCCCCTGATACGCCGGTATGTAGGGCACAGTAACAAATCAGGTACAGTCATTGCCTTTGGAGAGTTAAAAGAAGTGTTAAAATGACCCTTGTGTGCAGGGTTGCCAGATCTAAGGTCACGGCCTTCTTCTAAATATGGCTATGGTATTGGTGAACCTGAAATGTACATACGTGTAACGTTCTTTAAATTCTATTCCTGAGCAGACGTCACTCATGCGTAGAGACGTGCGAAATTCGCGTTATCATTTGGCAGCAGACTAAACTTCACTTTCCTATACATAACATAGCATAATCTGCGATTCAGTTGGCCACGAACTTTTATGTGTTGTCATTTACGTGTGTCACGTCTTTACAGAGATTCTAGAGATTGGCCTCTCTACCGTGTGAGCATTCTCCGCGGCAAGTCACGACAATATCGGCCAGCGAGAGACGTCGAACAAGTCTGTAGTCACTTGGAGTCTAGTCAGCTGTCAGAAAATAACGCGAATTTAAATGTCCCTACACATGCGTGATGAGCTGTTTTCGAATAATCTGCTAACGCCGGAAGCTCTGAACACTGTTAGACGGCCTGGGCATGGAGCCACCTTACGACCTTGGTCCTTAGTTTTGCAGTGGTCTCGAAAATATACTTTTTTTTAAAACGCAAATTGATAAATATATTTAAAAAATTAATTCTTACAGTGTTAACACGTATAGCCTATAGCATAGTTTGTGTCTGAATTTTTCTGTTGCAATACACCAAACGGATTTTTATAGTTTTTCCCCCCCCTGAAATATCGTATATTTTGTGGTAAAAGCCAAAACGAAGAAAAATAATATTTGATAGCAAACGGTACATTATTTAAAAATAACGCTCTGGTGTATCGTATGACTGTACACAGTCTCAAATTTTTTTTAGATGCATATGGATTTGGTTAAAAGATATTCGAGTTATTTGCAATTGTTCGAAATATATGAAAGACCATGGCCTTAATGACTCCCCATGCCCACGCCCGTGTCTGCAACGTGGGCTGTACTTCGACATAGACGAAGTGGCAGGTGACAGCGAGGAGTTGCTCTCCACAAGAAACTAATCTAAGGTTGTGGCGAATTTTGCGATTGCCCGGTTAAGCCCTCCGTCACGGTGTTAATATTATGTTTAGTTCGCGGAGTGCACCGACAGTAGCAGATGACGTGGCAGACCTGTCGATATCACCTTCTGGGTCCGTTCACAGCCAGTCGTCTGTGGCCAAGTTCCTGCCGTCTACCTTGAGCAGTTTGGCTCGGAAGCTACAGAGGTTTAGAAGTGACGGATCTATTAGGGCGACCTTGAAGGTTAGTTAAGAGGAGAGAGTTTTACCGTCCACCTGCGCTTTGGAGGCTGAGAAACGACGGAGACATACGGCCGACCTTGAAGCACGCATCGCCTCAATGATCCAAGCGCTGAATTAGCGTGCAAGTTTCCCCCTATGGGACATTAAGTGGAGACCATATAATTTTATTGGTGGAAAGTCTGCAACTAAGTTCAGTGCACATCTGTAGCTGAGTTTCACGTACTTCTGGTTTGTATAGTTTGATGAATGTCGGTCTGAAAATGTCGTTTGTAGCTGTGTTGGAGGGCTTCGAAATAGCGTTTTTAGTTAGCAAAATATATTTAAGGGGGATTGATCCCTGTCAGATCGGTTTTAAGGTTTTATTTTAAATCAGGGAATAGACACATTGTTTTACTTTTTTCACGCTGACAGGGCATAGTTTTTAGTTTCATTCACTTTTTTGGAATCCACATGGCATTGTTTCTGTTAATGTTGCGGCCTCTGTAGTCACTCCCGTAAATAAAGCAATTTTTCCTTTTCAGCTATTCCCCGTTGCAAAATAATGAATATATTATGGTTCCAGCAATTACAGAAAATCGATCAAGTTTGTATCTATGCCTTGTCGTGACAACAATTTTGATACATCGACTGGAACAGAAGTTATCGAGAAGAAACAGATGAACCAAGGTGGTAGGGATCAATATCCCTTAAGGGGCCTGCCTACCTGCGCTTCAAATGCGTTGCAGCGAGTCGCGGCTGTTCTTCGTTTGACGAAACTACTAAACACGCATTGTATGTGTATATATACGGAAAGAACACACACTTCAAACTATGTCGCTATAGTTATAAAAATTCGGCACGTTTATTAGAAACATCATTTTCTGGCCCTCAAAATGGCCAAAAAATGGGTTTTCCAGACTGACGTATCTGGAAAAATATCAACCAGATAAAAAAAAAACGACTATAGACATTGATCTACACTGCTCATAAATAAAATAATGTGGTCGCCGCTTAAAGTTTCATAGGAAAAATGATAATAGTAAAGCACTGCACGGCACGCCATCGGAGTGGCTTAACGGAGAGGTGATAATGCGTTACATAGGTCAGTGAACGGCATTCTTACAGCTCCTGTCTCACACACACAAACACAGCCTATCCAGGGAGGACCCTTAACAATGACATTACGTTCTTGTGTGAAGTCTTGTTATATATTCGTGCAGTGGTACAATGGGCACATGTGGAATAGTTTCGTAAAAAACTGTATTTTCACGCATATTTTTACGCATTTGAAACGTGTGGCAGACCACAGATTCCTTTTTATGCTATTTTTTTCGTATATTATATTTCAAAATCTCACAAGGGGGCACGTATTGTAAACCGTCGCATAAATGTGTTGGATATTATATTTACTATGTAGCCTGATTTATTAAAAGAAAAAAAATATATGATTTGGGTTAGTTAAGGACTTGAATAACATTTCTTTTAAGCCAATAATCAGACAAAATTATGAAGTTCGTGCTTTGACAAAATTATGCTGCGTAGTAAAAGCAATTTTCAACAAATCTATGCAACGGTTTTATGATATATGCTCGCTTTTAGAAAGAAATAGTATGTTTAATAAACAGCGGAAAGTCGTAACCTGTGGCCTCGCGCGGTGTACCTAGCAATGTACGTTTTTATGAAGTCAACGGAAATTTTGAATTATTTTGTTGTTTGACAAGTCAGGGGTTAACGGTTATGTTGTTGAGTAAATAATATCAACTAAATAATTTTGGGGAAAAAATTCCTAAGTATGTGAGCATGAAGCCTTGTTTTAATTTATTTAAAAAAAATATTATCGAAGTTGCGTAACAAAAAATTAAGGTTAGCTTTAACTGGAAAATATTCACACTTTTTTGTGTGTTTGCAAGTTTATAACTATAAAAATTTTCGTTTCCGGTTTAAAAATGCCGCAGAGTATCTCGTGGCAAGTTACTTGCGAGTGAATTAATGAATTTCTTGACGTCAGTAAGTTATCACTGTTTCTATGCCACAAAAAATACAATTTGAATTTTGAATGCCAATATACAAACAGTACATACTTTTTTTTTTTCCAGGAGAAGCAAGCGTAGCTAAACGTGTGATACCTCGACACTCCGGTACCTTCTCTTACGGTATTTATTTATTTAAGTGGGAGGGTTATGTACCTTTTTTTATTTTTCACTTTTAGAGCCGTAACATTTATTGACAGAAATAATAATGTACTGTACTATTGTGGACATATGCCACTGCAAAATTATGTCGTCCTAGAAATCTTAAAATCAGACTAGGAAAAAACAAACAAATGATAGACGGAAAAATGAGTAAACAAGCCTAGTTCGGCTGTAGTCAAAACACCCATAAAATAAAACAACAGCACATGAAAGATCCTATAAGGAATTAGTCGGCAACAAATCGAGTAAAATAAAATAAACATCTAAAAATAAAACGAAATAATGTGTAAAACTCAGGACACCGCAATACTGGAACGAAGACGATGTTGGACACAAGACAGGATAACAACGACGACGTCACAGACAACACACAACGATGAAGACACAAAAGATCACAGTAGATTTATAAAGATCGACTTTTCACGACGTTTCGGGAGCTGACATCTACTCCCGTCGTCAGGTGAAGTAGAGGTATTTTAAAACAAGTAATTGCAGAACATCGATACATTAAATTTATCGTTTAGATCTTCCCCTTAAACCACGTACCTTTCCCTTTTCACACGTGGTTATGCCTTTTCTTAAAAATTCTCGCTGGGCCGTGGTGTGAAGAATGGCCTATATTACCCTGGCGATGGCGTGTGTGCACTCGACCCATTTACCAGAAAGCCGCCACCGTTTGTTTGTTCCGGAGAGTGAAGAAAAGAGGCTTCCCGATAGTTTCCTGGCGTGTTAAATAAGGTTCATCCCATCGTAAACAAACAACCATGAGCGCCAGGAGGGATGCTGGCTCCAGTCAACGGCCGACACAGCAACGCACGTGCCGTACAGCTCTCGCCAAAACTCGAGTGCTCTTCGAAACACTGCGGGCGAGGGGTTTTACAGCCTGGCCAGGACGCTCTGTCAGGTTATGTTTACACTGTGCAAAAATGTAGCGGGTTGCAACGCCGAGAGATATGTTGAAAAAATTACAGCGCTTTCCATTTATTACAAACTGTTGCCCGCGACTTCGTTCGCGTGGTTTTCAATTTAATGTGAAATACGTTTAGTACGAATGTTTTACTGACCGATTGTAGAGCAGTGTCTCTTTGATTCGTTCAAAAGTTCTAAATACTTTAATAAATGTATGTATGTATTTGTATGTCCACTGTTAAAAAAAAAAAAATCAATTATTTCAAAATAAAAGCGAAAAGAAAGGAAAAAAGAGGAAACTATCTAGTAAATACAGCAAACAACACAACGATGAGACTAAACAAAACACAAAGATGTCGGACACGAACAGAAAAAACAACAAACGACACAAAATGTGAGACGAAACAAAATACAGTAGTTAATATTGACTGACTGTTTGGAAAACTACTGTATTTTGTTTCGTCTCACATTTTGTGTAGTTTGTTGTTTTTTCTATTTGTGTCCGACATCTTTGTGTTTTGTTTAGTCTCATCGTTGTGTTGTTTGCTGTATTTCTGTTTGTGTTTTTGTTTCGTCCCATCGTTGTGTCGCATGTCAACTTAGCTCTTTTTTTTATATTTTCTTTTATTTTCTGTTTGTTCCTTGTTTTATCTGACCAAATTCCAGTTTTGGAATTTCATGTTGTGTATGTATCCTGATGACTAAAGCATACTCTACTTATTTATGTTTTCTTATCTTGTTTTTAGTTTTCTTTTGACAGTCATTTATTTCGCAATGGAGTATGTCCAAGTAAATAAATCCAGTCACTAGGCTTTATAGTTATGTATCAGGAGAGAACTTATTCCAACAAGTCTGACTACTCCTAGAACAAAGTACAACTATGCAAAACTGTAGGTATATGTCTTCTTAAATGAAAACTTTCTTTCTTTAAACAAAAAGGTCCTGACGTTAGCAGCAGTGGTCAGCTTCATCTTCTATAAAAATAATGTTATAATATATGATGTTTTGACACACGACTAGCGTACAATGTTTACTAGATAGTAAGTATGTAACTTGTAACCTAATCGAGAACTTCAGAGTAAATCATGGGGGCGACTGAAAGTTTGCCCGTTGGACGGGCAGCCCATCAGGATTTTTCAGACAAGGCGTATTTGAAAAGAGACTGGAAAGGCAACCTTTCCAATTTCTACAAACCTGTTAATTTTCATGCATTAAAAATCCTGAAAGTTTGCCCAACTGGATGGGCAGCCCATCAGGATTTATTCTCGCAAGGCATATTTGCAAACAGACTGGACAGGCAACCTTTCCAATTTCTTCAAACACGTTAGTTTTCATGCA